>BJBW01009762.1:0-45642 GCA_004320125.1 Scolopax mira
GAGAGGTGCTCCAGTCCCCGGTCATTTTTGTGTCCCTCCTTTGGACCTGCTCAACTATCTCATATCTAAAGACTAAAACGTCTCAACGGTAGCTTCAATCTACTTTCTCTGGAAACAGTATCTTCAATAAAAGATTTACTGGATGCTACGTTTGATGCTGCACCTGCTGCAGCCTAATTTGATATCCATGGGAGTTCAGGATGGCTGTAATTTCCTCCATTGTTGAAGATAGATTTTGAATTGCTCAGAACACTCCCTAATTCATCTAATCCCCTTCCTCAGAGGTGCATACGGCCAAACCAAATTCCTCCCTGAGCTCAGTAGCAACAACAGAAAGTAGCATGATTTTGAGTGTGTATGCAAGGAGGCTCTGGGGGTGAGAGACACAGGTATATGAGATAGATCGAGTGATATAGTATGCTCCTGCAAAAAAAAATGCTAAGCAATTAAGGTGGAAAAGCTCATGTGCACTTTTTGATATGCACATTACAGTAGAAACACAGGTATTCACATGAAAGAGATATAGCCTGTGAAGTTATGCTTGAAATGTTCTCTTTCGTCAATATCTTCACATTAACAGGTTATCAAAATCTTTCAGTGAATTGGCGTTTAATCCATTTTAACAAATATTCTGTTAAATCCATGTAACATAAGTTTTTAAAATCAAGATTCATGTGAAGTTAATTCAAATGGCTTCTGAATCTTCCCATCAACAAAGTGCATATTAGCAATCAAATCAGCAACCCTTAGCAAAAGCCACCACTTTGATTTGATTTATTTCCATGGGACAACACTAAATTGCTTAATAATATTCTTACATCTTTCTGGGATTCCTTACAATAAAATATTACTGGTATACAAAACTCCTTAGCTACAGCCATTATATCAATTGATGAGAAATTATCCAAGACTTGATTTTTGCATTCTTTCTGCAAAAATCCTCATTTTGATATTTAAAAGGCTTCCTGATAAATAGAGTTATAGATAATAATCTTTATGTCCTGTGGCATCTTTATGTTCATGTTGGCATATAAGCTCCAAATACAAGAGAACTAGCTAATTCACACCTGAATTACTTGAAAATGTTACCATTCACACTAATCATTAACCTATTTTTTTTCTGGTTTTCTGTGAAGTAATATAAACATTATTTTTAAAATTCTTTATTACTTCTGTATCTGGTTTTGCTCAGCCATTTGCTTGGCTGCAATAACTCTTTCTGTTTGTGTGGAACACATGATTTCACAGCTTTTCCTGGGAAAGCTTCAGATAGTTCCCAGGTTTTGTTAACAATTCCCTTTATAGGTTCCCTGTCAATTATGCTGACAATTGGTTTAAGCTAATAGGGACAGAACCAAATTGTGAGATATCAAAATCCTCCATAATAAGGATTTATCTTTCTCAACAGAGCTCCAGCGTGAATACAAGATTTTATTGGAAAACGTGTGCATCATAATCTTAGGCACAATTTTGGACATAAGTTAAGGAGTAATGGAGCTGTTGTCGTTCATCCCCAGTTCAGTCTCAGGATGATGCTTAAGTTTCAGGTGAGTGACTGTCTTCAGAAGTTTGTGCTTCTGAGTAATTTGTGTTTTCAGAAATCTTACCATGGAACATAGTGATGCCTTGATATGGAGAATCTGAATTTCTAACTTGAATTACAGGGAATTATTGTTTTATAGGATTAGTTCAGGGAATTTTATTTAGTTTTGCAAAAATAGAAATATCTTTCCTTTGCTATTCATTATGAAAACTGTAAGTAAGGTAGCTAACATCATGCAAAAGGAGCTAATTATCTCTGTTTTACTAATTATTATTGCCTTAAAAATATGTATATTCTATAGCACCTAACTAAATTAGATCATAGAAGAATAAAATCTTTACACATCCAGAAGCAGGGTTCAGCTGTTTTCCTGTTAAATTAGTAAGGGCATAGAAGCTTTCTTGGTCCCTAGATACCAGACTGAAATAAATTCAAAGAAAAGTAGAAAGTAAGCATGATAATGAAGGTTAGATACAATATGCTGTATTTCTAGATCATCAAGTAAGCAGAATATAAACAAATCAGTGACAGATCTATTAAAAACATAGAAACATGTTAAAGGTCAATGAAGATTGTGTCACTTTGCTGCTGGAATTTCCTATGACCATTTCCCAAAGAGTGATCAGTTGAATTTTATTGCTTCTGTTATGGGCTCTCTCTCCCATACCACTGGAGAGACGTGGATCTGGAAGAGTGTATATGGAACTCTCTTTTCTGTGGTTTGTGGAGAAATGTTAAAATGCAAAAGACCCAGGCTTGTCAGAAGATGATCTGGAATATTTGTGTACAAAAGAATAATAACTTTTTGTCCTTTTATGTTCAGAAAAATTTATTTCTCAGAGAGGGCAGAAATGGTGTATGCCACCCATGCTCCTTGACATGTTGTCTCCTCATGACTCCTCCCTTTTCTGTATACACTCTGCTTCCAGGAAATGTTTGATTACACCTGTCTTCCTTTTCCTTACTCTAATGACATACCTGCTTGTTTCAAACTCTCTGTTTCCACAGTTTCCTCTGTAGCTTAGAGAGTTAACAGTAGAAGTGTTCAGTTCCAGAAATGATTTTTATATTTCATTTTGAAGATGATGAAACAATGTGCTTCAACCTTCCTCCTGTTTCTCAAAGGAATCTTGTCTCTCCGAATACAATAGAATGACTTTCCCTACAGCGTTAGGATTTGGTAGAAGTTTTCCATGTAAAGGGAATACTCCTAGTTGAGAATAAATACTAGGATTTTGTGTTTAGCCTGGGAAAAATGGTAAAGCCTAGTCTAGTGAACAGCGTGGTGTGATGATCTGGTCTAACCAACAAATGACAATAAAAGAGCAGACATCATGAATTTAGGAAAGCTGCTTCTTGTAAAAGCGCTCGTACCAAGGTAAACTGAGATGCAATGGTCTCCTAGCATCTGCTTGTAATACTTCATCTTTGTCGTCAAGGCCATCATCTCATAGACCTGTTCCTTTCAAGTTAAGAGTTCTTGTCTGGGCTTGCATTCTTCTCATTCCACGAGTGATTCTTTGGCATCCATCATCTTGCACTATATTTATGCTTTATCCCACATTGTCCCATACACACTGACTATCTGGATTTACAGGTAACTATTGAACTAGAATGGTATTTTTTGTGTCTTTTGATGTGGCATCAGCAGCCACATAAGGAACAGAACTGCATTGTGTCATAACCTGGGACCTTTTTAAAAAGCAGCTTATCTTTCCATATTAATACCTTTGACTTGGTCTTACTAGTCCTTCATAGAAAATTCAATTTCAGACCTTGAAAATTTTTTTGTGGTAATGTATGTTTCTTCTGCTTACTACTTAGCTGTACATCCAAAAATTTCAAAGTGCTTTAAAGAGTTATATTAATACAGCTTCTGTATTTAATATAGAGACAATACAGAAAGACTGGTAATTGCAGACTTTCTAACAAATATCTAACACAGAGGGGCAAAAACATGAGTTCTGTGCTAAACTTTCTAAATAGTTGATACAACTATCAAAGATTTCTCTGGGAATTTACCTGAAGTAAGTGCAATGCATCAGCCTTGGCACCTGAACCAGTATAGTCACATAATGATGTTTTTCAGCACTGTGCATCCTGTATTGTCCTCTGGCTGTTTTTAATTTGAGGTTAAAATTGTGTGATTTATGCTATGCAATAGAAAACTATCTCAGCCTCCTGGTTTCTTTGCAGTATATGGTAGCATTCTACTGCTAACATAAAAAGAGACAGATAAAATGAAACCAAAATGTTCTCATCAGCTTTGCTGCACTGCAACATTATGCCTGGGTTTTCCTAAGTAATGAAACTTGAATTTTTGCTGGGCAGGGAAATGCAATAACTTACTATTTGGCCGTGATTGTCAAAATGAAATACCACTCAGAAAATCTGAATGCTTTTACCATTTCTTACATAATAAATCACTCTTGTCCTATTGTACTGCAGTGTGCTGCATAGCATTTCCTTCATCTTTGTGTTCATAAGCAGCTTGATAGAACAGAAATCCAGAAAATGCACCCAGAGGCATCCTGTCTGCTTCACTGTTTATTCTTATTTAGCATAAGAATTGTTTGCTATTCATGGCTTTGGCACCCAGATGTGTTACAGCTGCTAATCCTAAACAAGTTCACAGGAAAAATACTCAGCTACTGATGTTCCCATGGTGGCTTTAGTTCACAGCCTTCTGTTGGGAGCCATCTGCTAAAAAACTGGAGGGTGAACATGGAGTGGTCAGGATGGGGCTTCTTAAAAGTTTCAGGAGCTCATGGGCAGAGGTGTCATGGATATAGGTCAAATAGCAGTGTGATTTCTCAGAAAATCAGTTATTAACTGGTGTAGACTTTAGGGGGTGGCATGTCTATGGGGTCTATTGTTCTTAATATTAATATTAATAATTATTGCAGGGACAAACTTGAGAAGAGAAAGTCCTTCCAGTGCTCTATTTGCTGTATTTCTGGCTGAGGTGGTTCTTCGTCCCATTAGACAAGAAACTTAATATTTTGAAGCTTTTGCTGAATAACCTGTCAAAGGAACTCAGCTGCCAAAAATTCCATTCACTCCCAGATCACCCAGCTTAGACAAATTAAATCTGGGGTTGTGTGAACCCGTGTAGCTAACAAGTCCTTCTCTGCCACAAATTTTGGATGGGATTTTGATTCTTTGCTGAGAATGACCCATTTTCTGCCCAGGGAGGTCCTCATGCTGCAATGCATGGCAAGAGTGTGCCACAAGCAAACGAACTCAGGGCCTACAGGAAGAGCCATCTTGTACAACCCAAATTTGTTTTTAAAGCTGAAAGAGTAACATAGTGTAAAAAATCTTTATCCTTTCCAAAAAGCATCTTCCTTGTTCAAAGTGAAACAATTTGCACTAACAAGCAGGAATGTACCTCGTCAGGAAAAACCAGGAAAGAACTCAGAAGTCAATATTACCTTCCTACTGAGGTGGCAGAAAAATAAGATTCTGTGAGCAATGCAGAGCAAGCCAAACCACAGGGCAGTTAATGGTACACAGTTGTGAAGATAAATTATCTAATTGCCTCTTGGTCTACTTCATTTATAGGGACATGATATCTGTTATCTATGTCTTTATCCTTCATGCATGGAAACGAACAAACAGTTTTGTTCTAGTTAGATGTTTACTTCAGGAAAGAAACCAAAATAGAACTCAGTAATGGGCTAAAGGAGAGGATGACTGCATCAGTTTATGCTTTATTTGCATGATTTTTTTTGCTGCATGGCATTTCTAGGTGAGGATTTTTACAGGTTTAGGAGTCCCACTGCAATCTGTAAGTTATTGTTCATTGTCTGTGGCACACTCTGATCCTCCCTGCTTATCAGGTTTTGTTTTAAGAACTAGACATGGATTTTTTTTTCCCATCAAAACTTAACATCTGAAGCAGAAGCATCATTAGTATCACTTAATCATGGAGAAATTTATACAGGTTTCTAAATTTTAAATGTGTGATGTAGTCTCAGTTACCCAATGACTTAATAAGGACAGTTCACATATTCCTGTATTTAAGAATGGCCATAAATCTCTACATGATTAAGGCCTGTTTTTGTCCTGTATTCAGTATGTGTAGTGTTTAATTACATTGTGAAATAAAGGAATGTTTTAGCAATCAGCAAGGTTTTTGTCCCTTAACTGAGGTAGTTGTTGCTGTGCAGAGGTGACATTTGTTAAAAGAAAAACCAATGTATTTTAAACATGTTAAAGAAAAGAAATGAAAGATTCTAATATTAGAGGGGATGAAAAATCTCTCCCAATTGATTCTGTAGGTGGATATTTACTGCAGTGCTGTACTTTTCCTTGTATGCACCTGAAAGTTATTGGTCAACAGATGATTCAGATAGTGTTTTGGGTTTTTTTAACCCTCAACTGTGTATCTCAATTTCATTTTTCCGCTTGCTTAAAATCAAACTTCGTGCTGTATAAACCTTGAAGAGCTTTGCTCCTGAAGTTATTTTTAAAACCAAAGTGTTGGCATTATTAGATTACAGCTAGTGATTATGGCATTTGAGTCAGATGGATTTTTTTTAACCACATGATTAGTGCTCTTGCTATTTTTTACTCTATTTTATTCCCTTTTTCTTCTGGATTTGTCATAATGAGACATTATATTGAACAAAATACTGGATTAACTCACCTTGCATCTTTGAGTGATGTTTGATATACAATGAATTCTATTATCAACTCTTTTCCATAGACTAAGTGTACATCCAAAAACCAGGAATGTCTAAATCATTAGGACCAAATCTTTCCCCAAGATCCGTAGCCCATAGCAGATTGTATGGTACATATGCTGTACCATATGTAATTAAGGGATTACCCATACATAAGTAAATGGATGCAGGCAGGGGACTCAAAAACCCAGCAGATTCAGGTGTGAGGTCAAGCAGTTATTCCTGAAAAAATATCATGGTTTTGAGAGAGAAAAAAATAATATGCAGGAAACATAAGCAATCTAATGTAATGGCTCAATCATAATGGGCAAGAGATTTAAAAAAAGTAAAAAAGAAATTCAGAATGTAAAATGTAAGAAATAGTCTTGTAGAGAGACAAATGATAGGTGTTGCATATTTGCATGATAGGCAACACAACTTATCCAAAAAACAGAATAAAATGAAAGGAACACCACCACTTTCATCCCCCAATTAATAGATGAGGCTAATATTCCAAGTTTGATTGCTGAAAAGGCAGACAACACAAATGGAGAAATCTGTTTTTCAACCTAATTGATGAGGAAATGATATTCTCATTGTATAATTTTGCAGATATATAATTTTGGAATATGTCATAGCTAGCGAATAAATTTTTAATAGCATAAATTAGATAAAGCCCAACAACACAATCCCTTGTGAAGGAAGTGAAAGAAAGAGATAAGCCAAAATATTATAAAGGAATAATCATATGTGATATTATTTCAGACCTTATATTTATTTAAGATTAATTTCTCATATGGGCTCATGTTGTTGACTTTTAATGCAGCTTTTCTTTATAAAGATAAAAAAATAAAAAATAAGCTGTGTGATTCATAGTTCATTTTTTGAATGTAAGGTTTCCATAAATTGTTTTGTTGATTGACATGTCAGCATGAGATGTACAGGTGTATATTTAAAGTTGTTGCTGAATTAGTGTTGAGTGACTCGCTATTTTAGGGTGTCTGTACTGGAAATATCTAAGCAGCCTGCTCTTTGTGCAGGCTTCAGGGGTCAAAATTCCTGTAAGTCACCTGACCTATCTCACAAGTTTTTCATCTGTAAAAGACCATGCAAAAAGTTCAGATATGGTCTCATATTCTGAATTTTAGAAGAGAAAGAGACGGGGTTCTTAAAATGTGCCTATAGATACAGAATGTCTTAAATGCTGGCTGTAGGTAAGCATGACAAGACTCAGGCTTTAGAAAGTCATGTCTGAGAGTTCAAAAGCAGGTCTTTCACTTGGTTTTCGTTTGAAGAATTCTGAGACGACTGACTTGCAAACACAAGGTATGAGGGATAAGGCTAAGATGTCTTCTTGTTACAACAAAATAGATATTTGATGATAGATATTGGTGCTGGTTTTTTGGGGGCTTTTTGTTTGTTTGTTTGTTTTTTTTAACAGTGTCTTTCTACTTTAAAAGACTGTTTACCTGTCAGTTCTCCCTTGTACAAGTCAGTAAGCACCAAAAGGTCAAGGCTCAACTTAATTCTTGGGACCAGTCATGCTTTCTGGCTCAAATCTGGGGTGAGCCACTGGAATGAAGCACTGAATTGATGTTTGAGGTGGGGCAGTTAGAATCTAGATGCTGTGGACAGCATGGAATTACAAAATCTGTGTTGGGCTGATCATGGTCAAGCTGAGAACTCCAGAGATATTCACAGAGCTTGGCTGCCTCAGCCGTACTCTTAAATTCTTATGCAGTGCCCTTATATAGTTGCTTTTTGCAGGCTTCTGCAACCTTCCAGGAAACTGAAGCCCTTTCATTTCTAGTAGATGACTTCTAATTATATGTTGGTCCAGAGGAGAGGTACTTAAGATATGCACAGCATTAATTTGCTCATTTGACTTGGAAATTACATGCTTTGCAGTAATTTTTTGGGAACTCATTCCAGCCATAACTGAGGGCAAGAGGAGCAGGAAACCATGTGAGTGCAAACTGAGTAAACATAAAATGTGAAGCAAGATTCAGCAGCCAGAGCTCTATAGTCATGAGACAGATCTTCCCCTTCCACAGACGCTTTCAGCAGGTTCTTGATTGGGAAGCCATCACAGCAGATCCCTTCCCTTCAGAGAATGCTGTTCTCATGTATAGCTGTCAGTACTGTTGTGTCAAACACTACACACAGTAAGAAAAAATTAGAATTATTGTAGTTTATCAGGATTTTAGGTTGAATTTGCACTTCTAAATTACTTGTATTCACAAACATTCTCGGTCCATGTTGCTCCCAAATAATTAGGGCTTTTGATATTGTGGGTATTATGGTCTGTGTATGCTCAAGAGAAAAATCACATGGATGGCACACGGAATTCACCTGTGGCAGAGTGTTGTGCAGAGTGAGTTGTTGAATGTATAGCTCCAAAGATTTAGATGCTACGTATTATCTTGTTCTAAGGTAAAAAAAAAAAAAAAAAATTTGATCTGTCTCAAGTCCTGGATTTCGTTAAGTTTGGTAAAACATCTTCATTAGGGTTTATGACCAACTAGGTCACCATTTTTTTAGAGCTGTTTATGAAATCCCAGTAGCATTTCTTCTTCACATTAATTTAATCATTAAACTAAGTTAAAGAAAAAATTGTATTTCAGTTATTGAAATTTCATCTCATTTTCCCAGCTGTGTTGCTCCTTCTCAAATATTTGCATGTAATTTAGATTTGATAATGTTTTCTTTATCTCTTCTTTTTGCGTGTTAGAATAATGTTTATAAAACCAGTAAATGTGATGCACTATTTCAGTAAATGGGAGGAATGGAGTGAATATTTGCCATATAGGTAAAATGCCTAACCAGCTTTCAGTAATTACCTTTGGTTCCAAAAACATAAGATTTTTGTTATCATAAAAAGTTAGTCTTAGTGAATACTAAGTAATGGTGCATGAGCTTTCTTAGCTTCACTGCTTGCTTCAAGTTTGAGTTATATTTGAGGTCAAATACATGAAGCCTTCTAAATATACAAGTTCCCCAAAGTGTGGGAATAGATCTGTGAATTTCTGTGTTGATGTGGTTGCTGCAAAGTTTTCCTACTTTTATTTCCTTTTTCTACTGCTCAAGTGCAGTAGTAACTTTTTATTTAGGCAAAGACTCTAGCAGGGAGTACATTTCTGTCACAGTAAATTATTGCTCCCACCATAACATTCTGTTCGATTGATCTTACATTGATATGTTTCTGATTAATGAAGCTCGTGTTCTAAATTATAGAGCAATTTAAGAAAGCCTTTTGACTTCACTGGATTGAGTCAAAGACTTTCTTGGTATTATGTTTTAATACCTGTCCATAAACAGTCTTTAAGCAGAATTTTAACATGTAGGGCTTGCAAGAATAATCTATATAGGCAGATATTAAAATGTCCAAAAGTAAATCATATAGGTCTAGGAGTAAATGCAGTGCGTTCTTAAAAACTGACTGTCTTGCATATTAATGGATTGCACTTTGGTGGTCCACCAAAAAATATGATTAGCAGCAGTGGTGTGGAATACTGGTATGGAGGTACAGTTCCTTAGAAGATGTTAGTTATTTCCCAGTAATGGAAAATTGCCATCAGATGCAACAATTTAAACAGTTTGAATATCTCCATGAAGACAAGGAGAAGGTAGTGTTTTGTCCTAAGCACCTGGATTTCAGAAATACTTTGCTAAATTCTTCCAATCCATTGATTTTCTGAAAAAAAAAAAGTTGTTTTGCATTCTTTTTATTTCAAGAAGTCAGAACTGTGCTGTCATAAAATGTTTCGCTTTCCTCCTATTTCATAATCCTATGGGAATCATCAGGTGCAAATTTTATGCACCCAATATTCTTTCAGAGTTTTCTGAAGGTTCATTGTATAGACTTTTCAGGGAGAAAAACACAATTATGATGGTGAAGACTGTAGTTTTAAACATTCCTGAACTACTGCTCTTTACTGAAAAAAAAAGGGTTATTTTAATTGAAATTAATGGAATCAAATTAAGAAAATACGTTAAAATCTTAAAATAGCAATGTGAAGTTTTGCAGCACTACATTTGGATATTTTATTTTTTTTATGTTAAGTAGCCCAATAGACACCTCTGGTCAATGAACTTCAGGATACAAATAGCAGTGAATGATACCTCTGAAGTTAGAAGCACTGCCCGAATAGTCTGGAAAAATCTGGTAACACTGTAGGCATGATTATGTATTTTTGGAAATAGTGATGCTAGTCCTTCCCTTTTTTACATTCTCATTCACTGCTTTCACAGTCAAATATTTCTCCTAAGTAATTATCTGCTAAACCAGGGATAAATCTCCCTGAGGGATTGTTGGTATTTTTTTATTCTCTTTGTAAAATGTAAAGACTAATGAGTTGTTCAATGCTGACAATGAATGCAAAAATGTATTGTTCCTCCTAAATATATCTATATGCCTTGTATAGTGCATTTTAATAAAAACGTAAGGAGATAATCCTCTTTACGTGCTTTTAAAGGTTGTCTTTAAAGAATCTGGGAGAGCAGAGGCAGGCAGCAAGGCTAAAGGCTTGCAAAACTAAAAGATGAATATTGCCTGTTGTGGTGGGTTAACCCTGGCTGGACACCAGGTGCCCACCAAAGCCTTATCACTCCCCTCCTCAGCTGGACAAGGAAGAGAAAATGTAATGAAAGGTTTGTGGGCTGAGATAAGGACAATCATTCAGTAATTACAGGCAAAACAGACTCAACTTGGGGAAATCACTTTAATTTATAACCAATCAAATGGGAGTAGGATAATGAGAAATAAAACCTAAATCTTAAACACCTTTCTTCCACCCCTTCCTTCTTCCTGGGCCCAACATTTATCTACACAATTTATCTACCTCCTCCCCCACAGCGGTGCAAGGGGGATGGGAAATGGGGGTAGCGCTTAGTTCATCACACATGGTCTCTGCCACTCCTTCCTCCTCAGGGGGAGGACTTCTCACACACTTCCCCTGGTCCAGCAAGTTTCTAGCAGTTTCTCACAGAAGCACATTCTGTACAAGGTTAACTACATCAGCTATGAAGATACTGGGCTGCTTTGTTAGCTGCATTGCTCCAAGGTTTTCTTCTTCTCTAGTACTCTATATATCAAGAAATATTGAAGAATTCAGTTTTTATGTAGGTTCCTTAATGCATAGTTGTCCAATAAGAACACTGATGCAGTCACGGGCCATGATGTTATTCCGGTGAAGTTCATACACGTATATCCAAAGCATAATGTCCTACAACTTTCAGTCAGTCTTATAATTTTGACTTCTGCATATTGCTTTTGCCTTCAGGCAGTCTGTTATCCATGGGCATTACCCTTGTGGCTTTTAGAATGCTAATATCTAGGCACAGTGATGTACAAATGAACAGCATTTATTTGTGCTTGGCAAGTCTCTTCTGTGTTGCTATCTAGAGGGCACAAGCTAGCACAGTACTAATTCCAGCTTAGTTTTTTCAATGAAATTTCATTCTCAGGACTAATGTATTTATCCCAGACTGAAAAAAAGCCGAGGTTAGTAAACTTCACTGCTTCAGAGGTTTCAGATTTACTCTATTGGAATCAATATATTTTAGCAGACCTTGTGAGCCAGTTACTACAAGTACTACTCCAGCAAAATGCTGCAATTGAGAAGTGTGTATGAAACTGTTTGCAGTCAACGTGGTGGTGACACTTATTGTGAGCTGTGATATGTGGGCACTTCTTTAAACAGCCTACAGTGAAATGTCAATCTTGGGAACCGCCAGTACTTTATGAGGATGACCTTGGCATATGTCTATGAGATCATTATCACACCAAAATTTTCATGAAAGGACGTTCTATGGTTGTGTGAGGTTCTTATCTTAGATGAGTGCAGAATTTGAGAAAGGTGATGATTTATTCTATACCAAAGAGGCAGGAAAAGGGGACATCAATCTTTGCTTTTTTGCAATATTCTCTATGGCAAGAAGTGGGCCAAAAAAGCCAGTTTACAGCACAGTGAGAAATAAGAAATTTAGTTACTACTTGATAATCATGGGTTTTGGCAGTGTATTACACTAGCCTTATGCTTCTGGGATTCTGCTGATGTGTGGAAATAATTACTTTTTCCTTTTTGAAGCTTTACTAGAAAAATGTTGCCAAACTGGTTTTCAAAACTTTCAGAAGTTTTGGGAGAAGGATAGGACATTTGGAAGACTGCCTGCAAATTAAATAGCAGCACAAATTCCTGGTACACAAACCAGGGATGCAAACCACACAAAGACTGATTTGGAGTGCTGCAGCTTTTCTGAATGCACTTGCACATCCTTAAGATTGAGTTTTTCACAATTTTAGGGGGAATTGAGCTAAAAACAAGACCTACCTCTCCAAATAGTTCTTAGATAAGATTTTAACCTGGTTCATTGTCACTGCAATGAGTGGAAGGAAAAGACAAAGGAAATCTACAGAACATTTGGGATGTTGTCACTTAAGACGCACACGTTGTGACCTAGCTCTAGGCGTTGCTAAGGAGTCTTAATTCCTTTCCCTGTGTATGGCTGAGGTGACATTTGTAAAAATGGTCTTCATATTTGGGGTAGCTGAAAAACCATTCAGTTTCAAAAACATATGAGCAGCTCTAGATGAACAATGGTAAATATGATGGCATTATCTCGACGGTTGTGTAATAAGGGGCTGTATAGGGGGCCATACCTTCCAGTAACCATTCTCGGGACTCTTCACCTCCCTGTTGTCCCCCATGAAGGGGAAGCCTCTGTTGGACAGGATGCTCTACACTCCAGGTGACTGTGGGTTAGAAAAGTTCCACCTGTAATTTCCCTTTCAAAAAAACAGAGCCGCCTCTGATCAAGAGATAAAACAAGCTGCTAAACTCTCTCTGAGGTTCTGCATCTTGTATTATATCTGGCTGTCATTATCGATGCTTTTTGGCATAGTAATTAGTGTCTCACTAAGCTGTATAGTTAACTTGGGCTCTGAGGAAGACAGAATACTGTGCTTGGGGTAATTCTGAGCTCATTTAAACACCTGGAAGCAAGAAAGCCTTTGTTTCTTAGTTTTCTTCAAAAAATAGCCTAAGGGAATGTGTCCCTTCAACCACCTTTCATACGTCAAATGAGGTTTTCAACATCAGAGGCTGTTCACTATGTGTATTTAGTATAGTTAAAGTATTATTTTTTTTGCAAAATTCCACAAACTTATTTTTCTGAAGGTGATGACATGGAGCTTATCTTCATCTTTGGTGATGCAGTCTTGCTTACTTAAATTCTTCCTTGGATAATTACATTATTACTATATTGATCATCAGAATAGCTTTCCACATTTTATTATATGAGTTTTTTTAAAAAATAACAACCAGAAATCCTTTACAAATAACAAGTTTACACTGAGGGAGAAAAATACCAGACAGACATGCAGTGAGGTAAGTAGGCACTAAGATCAGATATAAGCATGCAAATGCACAGTGCTTCCAAATGGATTCATATAGCGAGGCTGAAAGATGCTTGTATTGTCCCTAGGAGAGGCTGAAAGACTTTACCCTGGGGGTTTATGAATAAGGAGTAAAGAGGAAAACCAATGAAGGAAAACTAAAGCATAACATTACCAATCAAAACTAATTCAGAAAGTTGGCTTTTTAGGCAGTCAATATCAGCAGGAAGTGCAATACAAAGCCTCATTCTTCTCTTCTCAAGGCTAAAGTGCCCCAGCTCTCTCAGCCTTTCCTCATAAGGGAGGTGCTCTAATCCCTTAGTCATCTCAGTTGCCATTTGCTGGACTCTTCTCCAGTAGTTCCCTGTCCCTCTTGAACTGGGGGGCCCAGAACTGGACGTAGTATTCCAGTTGTGGCCAAGTAAAGTTGTGGTAAAGTATGAAAGGAAAACAGAGATTCAGTGACTTGCTCAAAGCATGTAGCATCAGTAAACCTGTGAAATCTACGTTAATTGATACTGAAGGAAGTCCTGGTATTGATTCCCTGGCATTAGTTATTCAATCTGGATACTCATGTCTGGTTCAGTGGCCCTCGATGTCATACAGCATGATCTGTCAACAGTCACCTGCCTGGAAATAAATGCAGCAGCTGCTTAACACTGCCCAGTTTAACTCTGCATGAGATTCATGTTAGAAAGAAAGAAAGAAAAACGTTCCAGCCAACTGAAAGTGGAGGAGAATTTTAGCTAAAATGAATGTAGTTATCTAATTTAGATCTCTGGCCAGGATTATGAGACAAAGACTGTCATGGGAAGTGTAACAACTAGAACTGGTCACAGCCTTGGTTTTGCATTTTCAGTGTGCTACTGCTTCTGTTTTCATACAAATAATTTCTTTTTTTTATTTTCTTTAAACTTTGTAAAATGTTAACATTTTTAAAAGACTGAGGTAACTGGAAGCTTCCATTGCTCATTGCTTTGTCAGACAAAGAGGCCAGGCATCCTCCCGGTGTTATCATATTCTGTGAAGCAGAACAAGTACTGGAGACTGATTTTCTGGGGGAGAAATGTCTTGTAGCTGCATCTAGAATGGCGCTAGCACTGCCTTCTCAACAAGACATTATACATGAATGATGGATTCAATGCTTCAGGCTACCTTTTGTGTATATTTATGTTCTTGTTCTGAGGGTTATTTTTTTTCCCATAAGACACATGTTTAAAAAACCCCATCTTGCTTGTAGTTTTAAAATTGATGGGTGTGAAACTAACAATTCTTCTAAGGGAGAGGTGTTGTTTAGTAAAGAAAGCACAGGTTTAGGGACCTTTTATTATTTTCTGACCACTGGGTGACAATGGCTATGGAGGTTCATCTCTCTGTGCCTTGTTCCTTTATCTTTAGAAGGGCCATAAATATCCCGGTCTTAGTAAGATATTTTGGGAAAACATTAATATTAAAGCACTCTATAGGAACAAGTTATATAATTAAAGTTATAAAGTTATATAATATATATATAAAGTCCAGATCTTTTATTGGCAGAAGTAATGCAATATTTTGTTAAGAGAACCTATACAAAATTCTGTATTTCTTCTGCAATTATCAGACCATTTCAAATAGAAAAAGATATTTTTTTCCTCCACTCCCTGCCTGAAGAAGGGTAGACTGGTGATTACAATAACAGTACACTAATTTTTAGTGTTAACAATCTGTCTGCATCTCTTGACCAAATAGTGTTTTGCTTTTCTGTTAGAGAACTCAGTCCATATGAAATATATCTATTTCTTACTCTATTTATCTGTTATAGAATGCACTTTAAACACATGTATCTACCCTTCTAGCCTCATGCCTCAACATCAGATGCATTTTCTTAATCAATGTTAAAAATCTCCTTTTAATACAAGTGAGTAAATAAGAGGTTTTCATACCAGAAATCAAGGAAAAAAACCTCTCTGTGTGCAACTGTTGATCACACATCAAATTCCCTAAAGATGTTTGTGTATATATTTATGTACTTTGTATATATTTTTGTGCATATGAAAACAGGCATACACATGCACACATGTATATATTAAAGTAAAACATATATATATATAAAACAGAGACAGATGTATGTTGGCTCCCATTAGATGAACAGGCCCCCAGTCAACACATCTATACATTAGTATACATACAGACTTTAAGTCAACAGAGCTATTTCTCATTGTGAATTTATCATATAATGAAAGACAAAAGTAGGGAAATTGAAATTTTGTAGTGCTAGTTTCTAAGACCTCAGCTTTCATCTTCACCTTTGTATTCATAATCTGTTCTTTATTTTTTGATGAAAAGGTTACGGAATACTCCAAAAAATCACTTGTAACATCTTAAGTCAGAAATGATGATCTGCATAAGTGAGAACTGAGAAAAAAAAATGTTAACATTGCAAAATAAGTACTTTGTTTAGCTGTTGTTCACAAAACTGTTCCCCTCTCAAAAAAGTGTCATGTGAATGATTCTGTGTATTTTTGAAGAATACGTACAGTTTCTTTTTGCTAATATGCAGACACATCAAACATAATGTACTGATACTCATGACAAGTACTCCATCTCAGAAAATGTATGTTTCATCTCAGTTTTTTGTGTGATTATGAATACAATCAGGTCACTGATTCTGTATTTTTATACAAAAATATGTTTAAGCCTGCTTCTACTCTGCTTTCAAACAGCAAAGAACTGTAAGAGTGTACTGTTGCCATGTGTATGGGAAACAGATGCTTAATATAAGAGTAAGAGAACAAATATATTTGAATTTCAGTGCTATATTTCTTGGCAAGGACAGTATCTAGCTGAAAATTCAGGATCAACATTGAGCTCCTGAAAAATTATTATGGAAACAGGTGTGTGTGTAAAAGCAGATTTTGAGAACAAGCTTTCTGGATTCTTTCTCTGTCCAAGCTCAGTATGTGTTTTTCTGCAGAGCACTCCCCTCTCGTTATCCTGCCTCACAGCATCTGCCTACCTGTAATTACCTCCCTAACTGTATCTGATGCTCTCTTTATAGAGTTTCTCTCTGTGTACAAAGGACTTTGGCATTCACTGATAGTTATCACAGTGTTGCATACTATTGCTGTCAGAACTATTTATTCTCTCCATTAAAATTAGTACAAAAGGGTTAGGCCAAAGATTCCATACTTTCAGCTGTTGTAAATAATATTCTTCATATTAAAAAGCAGTAAATACAAGGTGAATTGTATTAGTTTAACCACTCGCATAACTGTCTGAGTATTCTCATTCTGTTTCGCAAAGCTGTTACTTTCTTTTTCCATTTAGCAAGAGCATTCCTCCCCTGAAAATACAATTATCTCCATCTGTGTGGCAAGATTTTATTCAGACAATCTTGGTATGATCTGAAATTCAGTTCAAACTTGCAATGAAAGATCTGACTGAGCAGAACGTTTTTGATCTTCACCGAACTGCGTGAAATCTGAATTGATGACATAATAATAAAAGTTATTCCTCCATCATCTCTTTGTGAACACCTGAAATCACTGACTCATTACACAGAGGCCAGCTTTTAGTCGTTAGTGACCTGTAATGGCCATGACCTAGCAATCAAGCAGAGAAAGTTTTATCCAATTAAAAATCCCCTGAGTCATCCAGTCTCTTTAAAGTGAAGAATCTAAATAATAGATTGCATGAAGATAGATGACATTCTCAGCATCTACTTTGTTTCAGTCTTCAACACAAAGAGAAAGAAGATGGGAGTCAGCTAAGTGAGATAAATGTGAATAAGGGTCTGGGAATATGAGGAAACAGACTTAATAAGAAGCAAGTAAAAGAATGCTTCAATAATTTAAAGTATCTATAAATCAGTGAGGGCCCAGTGACATTTAACCAACAGTTCATAAGGAACAGCAACAAGAACTGTGATGATCTATCAGTTATGTTGAAGGATGGAGAGAGCACAAGTGAGTCTCCGGGGAGTGAAGCAAGTGGCCTGTATACCATAAGAAAATTTTTTAAGTCCATGAGGCAGAAGCCTCCCCAAACTATAACTGATTTCCCTCATGCTAGGAAATTACGTATTTCGTGTATGTGTGAAACTTCAATTGCTTTGTCAATTACACAAACAATCTCTAAGCATCTCCTAGTGCAGTCTGAAAGTATACCTTTAAGCTTTTGGTATGTTGGTATGTTTTTCCTGGAGGGAGGAATAAATATGCTCATGTAATTTTTTAGTGTTTCTTCTATACGCAGCAAGCTGCATCTGGTTGGTTTTGATCTGACTCTGCTTTCCTGCTAGAATTTATCTGTCTGCATGTAGATACATCATCTCACTGATCTTCCCACTAGAAAATCTTTAGCTGAGTTCTTATTTGGTTTGTTGAGTGACTGGGAAGAATGGTTTCCTTCTCCAGGCAGAATATCCGTTGCTCAGTCAATTTGCTTCTATCTGAACAAGGAGCCTTTGAAGGGAGTGAAATTAAAAACTGGAGAGAGAATTTTAGAAAGACTGGATATTGGTTTATATACCGATTGATTATTGGCTGGATGATAGGTGCTGGTTTTGAACAGTTCAGCTGTAAGAACTTCATATCCCAGAATTAGCTGTCCTGTCTACAAGAGAACAAAGTATTTCTGACATAATGGAAAGTGACTTATGAGTCAAAGAAATAAAATATTTGAAGTACTGAACTAGCTGAGATTTTGGGCCAATAATTTTAGTGGATAAGATTTTGAATGTGAAAGTGGTTTTCTTTTCATGATCGCAGCACATTGTGGCACAGATTAAATGAATGGAGCAGTTGGAGTTGAATTGTTCTCTGAGTATGGAAAACGAGGGTAGAGCCATCTCCATATGGGTCTGCTGTCTCCTTTTTTTAACTAAAAGGAGCCTCAAAGTGATGACCTTAATGGCACACTACAGAAGACCGCTACTGGATGGGGTTTCTGTAAAGAGTTCAGGACTGTCATTAAAATGATTTGTTACTGTTCTATTAAATATTTCTTCTATAATATTAAATTGAATAATAATTGCATTTTTTTTCTTTAAATGTAATTGGTATTAGGATTGCTAGAATAGGGTCTTAAGTCTGTGAAAGCATTCTAAAAATGAGAAACTGAATTAAGCTTGAGAAGTTAAGAAAATATGTATATATGTGAAAATACATATTTCATAAGGAGATAAAAAAATATTGTTTTGGGAATTAGATGGAAATCTACAGTGCCATTTTAGATCCTTCTCAGAGAAGTACTAAACATGAAAAATATCAGAAGATTAGAACTCTATGTCTCTCTGGGTCCTACTAATTGTAGTCATGTTAATTATTGTGTGCATTAACTATATTGCTATTCCGAGTTATGTAGTTACAGCAGGACTATAACAAAAAGACAAATGAATATACTTAATTTCTAAATGATCTGGTAAGACTTAGTATAAATGCCTTGAGCTCTTAAATAGCTACATCTGGCTTTTAAAATGTAAATATGTATTTTTGAACCTGAAATGAAGAATTTCTTTCAGACCTTTATCCAGGTTGTAAATATGTACATAACCTCTCCGTGAAGGCATAAAAATTGGGCTGAGACTGGAATCAGACAAAGCAAAATTAGGCTTGTGCTGTGCTGAATTGGGAGATACTGGTGTGCATATTCAAAATTAAACTGGGTTCCACTGCTTTGCTGAATTTTATCTTGCTCTGTGGTCTGAGGTGCTGAACTATGAGTAACTACATGTCTGTATGAAAGGCTTGTCCAGTGTTTGGGACAATGGGCTCCTAATCTCTGATTTAGCCCATTATACTTTTAATTTCATGATGGTAATGAGCAACAGGTAGGGGTAGACTCCTTACTCTTGCTTTTATGTACAGCTTTTAAATGTTTGGACTTTTTTTACAGAAAAACAATCCTGTTTCAGATAAATGTTTTATTTCTAGTGCTTAAATCTTAGATGCATTCCACTAATGATACAAAGTCTCAGTCAATTTCTTTCTTTTATTAAAGTCTATTACAGTTCTCATTTAAACATTGTGGAAAATGATTCATAATTAGTTCAGTTTCAGGAGTACTCATTCTTTACCTTGCATAGAATTACAATGAAACCTTTGGGTTTTTTCTATTAAGGATAAATTAATTTTCCCCTGGATCAGGTGCATTAAATTTTAAATCATTTATTACAGTTGCTTTTGAAAATTTAGGCACCTCTTCCATGATTCAATTTTTTTAGGCGAGGCAAATGATTGTAGTATTAATTTATTCTACATACAGTATCTGCACTAATAGATTTTTCCTATTTGGTCTTTTAATCACAAGTGACAAATTAGAGGGACAGATTTTGATTTATTTCTTTATTCATATTTGCTATAGGGCAACAAAACCAGGAAAGCCTTTATTTTCGTGGCTCAATGCCAATTTAACAGGGCAGTGAACAATTTAAAAAGGCTAAAATTTCTCCTTAAGCCGGCAATATGTAATAATGAGCATTGAATTATAAACAGAAATATGAAAACCTGCAAACCTCTACCTGGCAGGTGAGCCTCTCTTTTTTTTTTTTTTTTTTTTTTTTTTTTCCTAATGAAAAGAAAGAAAAGAAAGTTAAAAAGGGCATTTTTTTCAGATTGTTAGGATCCCATATTGTACTCCTCATCTGCTTTCATATGGACTTTTCATCATGGCTGCAGTTTCTGTCTGCGTCTTCCTGCTGCCTGTGCAGTAACAGCTGAAGGAAACCACAGAAGTGGCTTTGATGTGGTTCTTGTATTTCCCAGTCCTTTACTGCTCCTCTTAATACTTCCATGAACTGGGTGGAAATGTAAGGACCAAATAGAGCATATTTGTAGGCTTGAATTAATCATTGCTTGAAACTTCTAGCAAGATAGGAAAGTACGGAGAAATGTTCCACGCTGAAAGATGTGGGGCATAGAACTGAGAGCAAAATTATTTTGCCTGTGTGTGGGCTGGAGGTATCCAGGTGGTCTTAAAAACATCTCAATGACAACAGCATGATGGGCAGGATTGGATCTCACCAGAGCTGTCATATTGAGTTAGTTTCAAATTCCCCTCTAGTCCTCACTTTAACTCTTGCCACTGGAACATTTTCTATCCAGAGATAATACACTTAGGAAACTTAAATCTGCATCTACAATACCCGTCTTGGTAAAAACATTCTCTGCTTAATGCCAAATAAGTTTTCGAACCCTTTTAAACTATTCTGTATCTCTTTTTTTTTTTTTTTTTTTTTTTTTTTATTTAAAAATCTGCAAATCTGAGGATTTAAAACTTCACTGCAGTCATTCTCCTTCTGTTTTCCCATTCATCACTTGGAGAGAGTCTGCTTTAGTTCCTCTCTTTTCTTTCTTCTCTTTTGTGCTGTGATTTTGGCCTCCTGGAACAGGAATCTCCCCTTGCTGTAGTTCTGCTCAGACTGTACCGAGGCGTTCTGCCCACTCTAACTGTGGGATCTAGAGTCTGATGACCCACCACACCTACCTGTCAGCCTCATGCTCTGGCTCTCTTCTCAGAGCTGGCCATCTCACCAGTCTGGGAAAATGCTCAATCTTTCCACAAGACAATAGGAAGGCATCTGGGTTGGTTCAAGTCAAGCCCTGCTAGGAAGGAGGCAGATTAAATATATATAGACTTACAATCCCTTTTACAACTTTGCCACAGATAGCCAAATGCAGAAGGATTACAGAACGCACATGTGATCTCTTCAGCAGTGCATATACACAGAAAAGAGTGTGAACTTAATGTAGATGGTAGGAAAATAATTTTAAGTACTTGCAAGCATGGTGGACTTGCTTTCAGCTTGGCCATGACCTCACTATCCAAGATGTCCTGTTCATTTTATCAGGGCTGATAAATTAAGGACATTTACTTTGTGCAGATAAAGACGGATTATTTTGATCTTTAGAGTCAGCTTGAATTTGGGTTTGAATCTCCTCTGGCAAGCACCCTTCAGCAACTCTATTATACTTTTATTCTCCTGAATCTTTCATTTTAAAGAATTATTCTTTCAGGTAGGTATACTTCACCCATCATTTTAATTATTTATTGCTCTTTAAGAACCAAGAGTATGCTTGAAGCTGTTCAAGTGTCTCCCTTTGCAATTCTCTGTAGAGAGACCAGTCTTCTGTATCTCACAGTGTGAGACCAGCTTGGTGAATACATGATTTGCTGAGGGAAACAGAAGTTTTCTCTTAGATGTTTTAATTAGAGTCAGTAAAGAGGACATGTCTGCATGTAAGGTTGCTCTGCAGATAAAGCTACATTTATAGAAACTTCTAATTCTTTTAACAGTAAAGGTAGACAGTCATTTGTTGCTCTTTCTGAATTTGAGGGAGAAATGATCTTCCAAGAGAGAAAGGAATGCATGCCTTTTTCATACATTTTGGGGGGTATTTTTCTTGGTATACCCCTCTTGGTCAGATTGTCACAGGTGGTCCTTGACACTGAGCTAGATACTCACAAGGCCTTGCCTTCTCTGCTAGGAAAGTGGCAAGGCTAAAAGAAAATAAGTTTTTGTGTCAATTGTAGCTTTGGCTCTCAGAGCTCTAAGTACAATGGAAACTCATAAATAAAAAGAGAGTAAAAAAGCATAGAGCTTTGAACACCTAAAAGATTTCTTGTTTGGGTAGAATTAAGTAGACTGCTGAACTTATAAATTCATAAAAACAATTCAAACATCTCAACATCTCAAAGTGGCATGCTGTACGTGGCATTTGAGTGTAGTAGAAATCCCTGAAATGGCATTTAATCTGTGATTTAGGCCACTGTATTGATAAGAAGTCCAATGTAACCTGGTGCATTACAGTAATCATCAGTTTGTGATATCTAACCAAGAGATAACCAGACTAAGACTGGAAGGAACTTCTGTGGGTCATACGGTTCAACCCCTGTGCTCAAGCAGGGCAACCTAGAGTTGTCTGCCCAGGACCATGTCCACATGTTTTTTGAATATCTTCAAGGAGGGAGACTTCAGAACTCTGTGGGCAACCTGTACCAGTGCTCAGTCACCCTCACTGTAAAAAAACAACCAACCAACCAAAAGATTAAAAAAAACCAAACACAAAACAGAAACAAAAAAATCAGCAGAGGAATAACAAACAAACAAAGAATAACAACGCCCAAACCCCATTTACTGATGTCAGATGGGACCTCCTGTGTTTCAGTTTGTGCCTGTTGACTCTTCTCCTGTCACTGGGCACCACTGAAAAGAACCTGGCTCACTCCACTTTGCAGTCTCCCTTGGGATATGTATATGCATTGATATTCCCTCTGAGCCTTCTCTTCTCCAGGCTGGACAATCCAAGCTCTCAACATTTTCTCATAGGACATATGCCCTAGTTCCTTAATCGCCTTTGCAGCCCTTTGCTGGACCCTCTGCAGCTCCATCTCTGTCTTGTACTGGGGAGCCCAGAACTGGACCCAGTACTGCAGGTGCAGCCTCACCAGTGCTAAGTATAGTGAAGTAAATCACCTCCCTCAACCTGCTGGGAACACTTCTCCTAATGCAGATCAGGAAACTATTAGCCTTCTCTGCCACAAGGTCATATTGCTGGTTCCTGTTTAACTTGGTGTCCATCAGAAACCTCAGGTCATTTTCTGCAAAGCTGCTTTCCACCTGAGTGGCGCCCAGCATGTACATGGGGTTCTTCATCCCCAGGTGCAGGACTTTACACTTCTCCTTGTTGAATTTCACAAGGTATCTGTCAGCCAATTTCTCCAGCCTGTTGAGGTCCCTCTGGATGACATCAAAACCCTGCAGTGTATCAGCCAGAGTGGCTGATACAGTTTTGTATCATCATCAAACATTCTGAGGGTACAGTCTGCCTCATCATCCACATCATTAATAAAGATGTTCAATGGGATCAGACCTAGTACTGATCCCTGGAGCATACTGCTATCTACTGGCCTCCAACTTAGATTTCATACCACTGATCACCACCCTCTGGGACAAGCCATTCAGCCAGTTTTCCACCCACTTCACTCAGTATAGGCTCCTTCTGCACATATTTCACCACACGGCTTATCTGTGAGGATGTAACTGGGGAGTTTGTCAGAAGCCTTATTGAAGCTGAGTTAGATGATATCCAGTGCTCTACCCTTATCTCACTCAAGCCAGTCATTGCATCATAGAAGGTTAAGAGGTTCATCAACATAAATGGATGTTATTGCCCAGACAATAGCATTCTCAGCAGGCAGAATTATCAGCAGGATATATGAGAATAGACTTAGGAAACTGTGATAAAAGGCTGAGACAAGATGTGACTTGTGGTCTCCTGTCTTTGAATAAAGTTAAATGAAATGAATGTTGTTTCCCCCATGTTAATGGTCATAAGTTAGGGGTTTTTTTTCTTGATATCAATAATATTGATATCAAGATAGTCCTTTCTGGAGAAAAAAAAAGGAAGTAGAAAATACCTTTTTTAAACTAGAACATTCACAAATATTGAAGAATACTCTAATTAACAGTTTTTGCCTAGTTTGTAAGTAAGGAATTAAGCATCTGGTTTATTAAACTGTTGTAGCTTTTGAACCATGAGAATTTTAGGAGCAGGGTCATTAAGCCCTCCTTGTAGAAGGTATTCTGCTTTGAGTAAACTCTCAGCTACTTACTGGCCTGAAGTGAGAATAGATCTGCAGTTGGTAACAAGGTCATCTGGGATACTTGGAGACTCATCCCAGTTCAAATGAATATTTAAGGATTTTATACAAAATAGACAAGCCTCAACAAGAGAGAAGATCTTTAAATATTCATCAGAATAAGGGTTAGCTCTTGGGTCTCTCTGGTGAATGCCCTGACAATCAGACTGTAGAATTCTCCTCTTCCTTTCTTTATTGCTCCCTGAGTAGCTAAGCATTTCTTACAAAGCAGAACAGCTTCATAGATGGACCATGAAAGCTTTTGCTCAGTGTGCCATGCAGACTTGTAATTAAGCACAGACTTAGGTTCAGACTTCTAGCACAGATCAAGCACAACCAGAAATCACTGCATTGGCCTAATGTGTCAGATGAAGACCAAAATCATTAGGTTTCTGGATGTGAGAGCATGTATGACTTTCTCAGGTACTTTGTGTGGGATTGTATATGATTTAAACCATGGTAACTACTGCCAAGTTGTGTCCAAAAAATGGAAAAATTTAGCTTGTGCATCCCAGAGGGCCTGAGGAATTAATTACTAAATACTAGTTACTACTCTGTGTCTAAAGCACTAATGATACTGGGACTTTAAAAGAGAAAGTTTAAAATGTCAGGTTTCCTAAATGATGGCTTTTAGCACTCAAAGTGGGATTTGGGCCCTTTCTTGGAAATCTATCCCTAACGTTTCAGGTCTCTCATTCTTAAAATAGAAGTACATTGTGGTATCACTTTCATCTTTTGATTAAAAATAAAAATAAAAAAATCAAAGGAAATAAAAACTTTTCCCCAATAGTGACATTTTAATCATGTTTCTAGTAGAACTTTAGTATGCTGATTATTCACTTTACTCATTAAAAGCAGTGTCTAGGACATGGAGCCCTTCCTGGAGTTGTAAGATTTATCTTTTGCTTTTTTTTCCAGATTTGTAGTTAATCATTATGAGCGTCTGAAGCAGAGTGATAAGGAGGAACTATCCAGATAGTTGTGTTTTCAGAAAAGAGTGGTGACATTGAGTAGGAAATGAAATGTCAATTTGACCCAGCTCTTTTTTTCATGGAATGGAACTTCTTATAGTCACATTAGACAAGATATCATTGATTACAAGTGGCCTTATTAAAATTCGTTAAAAGCTCACATTGAGGAGACAATTTTGTTGAAGATCGCTGGCACAAAAGCATAAATCCTTTTCCGTATTGGCAAGCAAATTTCTATAAAGCTTTTACAAAAAGAAAGGGAAACAAAAAGTAAAGGAAAACATCAGCATTTAAAATGTTCTGCAGTGCCTAGCTACAGTTTGGAGTAGGGGGTGGGAATCAGCAGCTTTAAGTCATTGATATAGCAAGCTCTTACATCTGTAATTACAGTTTTCTCTCTTCGCAATTTTTTGGGGCATTTATCTTCATTCTTATTATCTTTGGTTATATTGAAAGCTATGTGGATCAGGGACTGTATCTCATATTTGTCTGTGAAATACAGCAGAATTTGGCTATTATGTAAATTTACTTGAATTATAGGGTGCCCCTTTTGTCTTTCATCCAAGACAAAATATTGAAACCTCTCCTTGGCTTTTATGTAGCCTGGTTAAGCAAAATTTCTAATGATAGTGAAAGTTTCACCCAATTAAAGGTGAAATGAAGATTTGATAAATAAAATTATTCTTTTGTGTTCTGGAGCTACATTCATTTCCTTCTTACACCTTTGTGTCCAGGAAGATATGAGGAAAGCAGTGGTAAAATTAAGTGTTCCTTATATTATTGTAGTAAATCCCACATATACCTATGTTTGAGTTTGAGGGAAAAGAAGAAAGTCTGTCAAGCAGTAATACTCTCTGGGTTTTATTTCAATTGTTAGAAAAATGCTATTTTTCAGCTAAACAGAAAGGCGGCTTAACACCATTCTGCTTTGTAAAAATGTTTTTGGTTTGGTTTTGTTCACTTGTTGTCTGGGTTTTTTTTTCTGTTTTGTTTCTTGTTTTTAAAAAAACCCAACCAACCAAAGCAGATTATACCCTGGATAATTGCTAAAGCAACATTTGGTTTACACTAAGAAAACCCAAACTTTTTGTTCTGGTGCAGCATGTGAAACTTGAAAATTTGGTTCTAATAGACCAAAACAGTAAACCAGGGTTAAAACAAAAAACACATTTCTGCATAGACAGAGCAGTGCTTCCACATGCTCTAAACAATTTGAACCACACGGTGGTTGCTTAGGATAAAAGTAATTAGGGTTGCATGTTGTGTAGGATAAAAGCTATGGTTTTGCTGCTGTTGATTGCCCCTGCTTGCTGTGCCTTGGGAACCCTTGTGGGGTGGCCTTGGACTCTTGCTCTCTGTCCCTCCTTGCCCATCCTATCTGTCAGTGCAGGGACTGTGTGCAGGGCAAAGGAGATGTGGCCAGGACATCCTTGGGTCTTGCAACCTCGAGCTGAGCTTGGACTTGTGAATAGAGCAGAGCATGGTACTATGTGCTGCCTCCTGACCTTGGAGCTCGGTGGATTTAGAGCTACATTAGGACCTGGACCTCAAGATGCAGCATTAGCTGCAACCCAGCATCTGCGTGAAATCTGGCTTAAGTAGCAAAATACCAAAGAGATTTTCTACAGTCTCTACATTATTGCTTACTATGTTTGACTATTTTTAATATCATGTGTTACTAATCCATTGGTTTTATTGTCACAAAAATCAACCCCAAAGGTTTTACCTGTGGCAATTTGTTTGCATATAATATGAGGAAATGGGATTGACCCTTCTTTGCTGGGACAGTTGGTTATTCTGAGGATTTCTTCACCTTTCCCAAAATATCAGCAAAATAATTTTAATTAATCTGTTGAAAATAATAATAAAAAACATTTAACTGTTAAAGTATAAACAAATCAAGCACATTATAGGCTCCCTTGTTATGGTTCTAAAGTCGTTTAGGCTTGAAATTAAGATTGGCAAGCCATGACTGCATCTAGTAAAGAGAAAATGAAGTATTAATTGTTCTATTTTTCAGTATCCAGTCTGCAATTTGAATAACTAATCGGTTTCTTCTGTAAACTCTAAACTGATATAAGACTTGGCTGCCTTGGAATTGTTCACACAGTTCCAAACATGCCCTAGTTTTTATTTAATTATTTTTTTTCATTGACATTGAATATTCCAGCTTGCTTTTCAGCTTTAATGCTCCTGTCATTGCCGGTGAAATGATATCAATAATCTGAAACTTTCAGTATTTCACTTCCTTTGAAGTTGTGAATAACTGATATTTTGAGAGAAAACTTTGGAACTTTGTAAAATGAAATGTGCCAAGACACAAATAAGGTTTTGACTTAGCTGGCCTACTTCTGAGATCTAGGGCCTGATTCTGTTCATTGTGTGAACAGTAGGAGAGCTAAAATTGATGGCATTCCAGTGGTAGACACTGACAGTGTCTACTTCTTATAAAGTACCTTCTGTTTTGTTTAAAACTCTGTTTACTACCTGTGAAATGATGAATTTAAAAGTAAAAGGTATATTGTGGCTCTTGTAACTGCACCATTGCTCCATATGCCTGCTGTCTAACCAAATGCCTCATACCTCTTCAGACTAAGTGGAAATAAATTAAAAACAATAAAATCAGTACTGATCTATTTTTTGCATACTCAATGAATGAAAGGTAGGATTTCCTAGTGAATAGATTCAGACATCTGCACCACTGAATACTTAAATGTAAACCTGTTATGCGTAGCGATTTGTTACTTCATTAATTCTGCCCAAGTAGACACAAGGGGGGAGAAAACAGAGGTAGAGCTCTTGGAAATGGAATTAATACTCAAATACTAATGACATAGTTTTCAAGAGGGCAGTCAAGTGAATAAAATGAATAATGAAGTGTGTCTTAAAATTGCATAGGAACTCGTGAATCTGTGGATAAGCGTACCAGGTCAATATAGACATGAAAGGGTGCCTGTGAGGAAAGGAAGTTTTCAACTTTATCTATTTGCCACATGTTTTCTCCCTTTTTCTCTTTTTTGGTATATTTACACCTACGCTATTTATAAGACACAATGTAATACAACTAATCTAGTGAAAATGTGTTTTGAGACATATCTTGATGTTTTCTAAACATCTCCACGTGAAATTTATACTTAAAATCCATAGGAAACCCTCCTGATACTTAAATTCATAACTTAATGTAGTATGAATTCAGATGGCACTTCCTCCAAGAATACAGGTGTTCTGTAAGTGATGGAAACTGCATTCTTAAAGTACTATATTACTATTATATTGTTACTATCAGAAGAAAAACTTGGAAGCCTTTAGAACAAGTGAAGAAATTGACATTCTAAGGTAAACAGAAATACTTTGAATCTTAGGGCTTGTGCAGAGACTGTGAGACGTCCAAAAATGAAGTAGAAACCAGAATATGGAATAAAAATCACATCATCTAACTTTTAGACTCCTGGTTATGTAATCTGTTCAAAAGCATGACTTTTGTCCTTGGTCACTACAGGATGCATGGAGACATGCACCTAAGATTAGAATTGCTCTATGACTCTAGAGGTTTTCAGTGCACTTAAGTTGTTTGCAGCAATGGGTTGCTGCAGGAGAGCTTATCTGGTTGAGAGCGGTCAAGAGAAGATCCTTTTATGTATCTGTTTAATTACAGGACTGTGCACTTGTGTGAAGGTGCATCCTACAATTTTTTGAGCCTCTGTGGAAGTGGGTTGGGGTAGTGGAAATCTTGAAATGCCTGAAATTCCAGAAAGTAGTAATGTTGATTCTTTTCCCTCGGCTTTTGACGAACCCTTAGGATTGAGTCTCTTAGGTTTGAGTGCAGATATTTTGTATGCAAGCCGGCATTACGTGATTTAAAGCTTTGTACACGAATTAATATGTTTTTTGAGCATCTTAATTGTAGGAATTGGATGTCTACAGACTGCTTACAGGTCCTTCATGCTACTTCCTGAATCTCATCCCACCCTTTTGGCTAAAAAATGTAAATTTCTGTATATACAGAATGCTAAGGACAATTCATAAAGGCTGTCTCTATGACCTCATTTTATGTAGTCTAGGTAATTCAAACAGACAGATCTGTTGTCAAAATCATAGAGCTGTGTTTCTGACATAGTCATCAAGTAAGAGTGGAATGATTATGTTGTCAAAAGATTGACATTATATTTCCCAAATACTGAGAGTGAAGGCTGGACTATGAGAGAAAGTAGTAATTTTTTTTTAAACCTGCACTTGTATAATGGGACCATAACTGTATAATAAAGCTATTAAAAAAATAAAAATAGTCAAATATTTACTGTCAGAAGCCAAGACATAAAATGAAAAACAAATTTCAGATTTAATTGGTTTCGTTGCATTGTTTTAGTATTCATTCTCATGGAATTTTCTTTATTTTCTTGTTAGAGTAGGATAGCATATCACTTTTCTTAGGCACTCACTCTTTTAATCCATGGAAGAAAAAAGTAAGGGAAATAACTTGGTGTTGCAATATCTTGCTGACTATTATTCTGAAATTTTATGAAGAAATGAAAAGTCATAATGATTCTTTTCACATTCTCTTGCCTCTTCTCCCAGTAGAGTAAAATAAAAAATCATGTCTTCAAAGTCTAATATTCTCATGAAAAAGTTAAATTAACTGAACTTAAATCTATTTTTGCTCTGCGGGGAAAAGAGATGAGGTATCTTCTCAGAAAATTATAGCTCTCTAGGACTGGTTCTCTATACCCTTTTTGTTGGTTTAGTAAGTAAAAAGGGGAGAGGAAGACAACCATAAATGCCCTATACAAATGCCATATAAGAAAATAATTGTGATTACTCTTAATAATGAAATGGTTTCAGATGCTGACTTGTGAATGTTTGTGTAGCTCCCCATCTTTGCCTGGCCATCTGCATGTGAGTACTAGTTTTTTTTGGATGTGTGATAACTCTAGGATGGTTAGGGCAGATGGGCACACAGTACAGTATAATTCCCAGCAACAGTGTCTTTAATAACTGGGCAATGAGAACCTTCCTTCTGCCTTGTGTAGTCTGTGGAGTTGCTCCCGAGCCTGGGCAGACTGGAGCCCTATTTGACCTATTCGCAGGTGATGGATCTTTCAAAGTTCCACAGTAACTGTGATTATGTAGAAATACTTTAAATCAGTTCACCAAACTGTGAAGAATGTTGGAATGTTGTATTTTTTCCGCTGTGGTTTTTTTCCCTGTGTTTCTTTTTCTTTTTTTTTTTTTTTTTTTTTGTGGCTATGTGGGAAGATCAAAGGGTCTGTGCACTGCTTTAAGCAACTCTGTTTCAGTAAGATGCTGTGATTAACAGATACAGATGTATTAGGTGTATAACAAAAGTCTTAGGGAAACAACAATGCAACCATTTTGCCAGACTTTTTCTACCTTTTATTCTTGTACCTCCCACGTACAAGCCCTTACAACAAAGATCCAAAATGCTGTTTCATTCTATAATTTTGATGCTTTAATTTACAGTGCAATTTCTAGAAGCTGAGCTGGTGGCCAGAACTCTGCAATGTTTTCCCATAGGACACATATAGGCTCTTCTTCCTTGTAGCAACTTTTTGTGAGTTAGAAATGCAGGTGTATCCCTTGCACAGCTGTTTGTTATGGTGCCCAGTGTCACTGAATCTCTGTGGGTACCTTTCTTACTCCCTCAAATTACTCTCAAATCTCACTTTTTCTGGCCTGCTTTAAAGAGAAACATGTTGTAGAAGCAGGGCTTTCGCCTGGTTATGCAACTTCAGTGGAACAGTAAGGAAACATCTGCCTTTTCTGGAGTCAAAGGTCAAATATCATCCTAGTTGCCCTGGTCTTTGAGTCTAAAAGTCTAAAAATCTTTAACTTTTAAAGATTTAATTAAACAGCTCTGAACTGGAAAGAGGAGAAGGAATTTCTCAAAAATCAGTAGATTTGTGAAATCCAAGGCATTTCAACATGAGTGGGCATTGGGTGAGGATAATGAAAGTCATAAAACCTCATTGAACCCGACTGTGACTACTTGTACCTTTTAGGAGAAACCATATTACAGATCCTTGACATTCCATTGTGGTCTATAGTTTTCATAAAAAAGCCTTGTCTGAACTTATTTCTCGTTTAGAAAGGTTAGTCTCCAGGACATGCAAAAAAAAATGTATAAAGCTGTGCAGTATAATTTTATGCTTGAAGCTAAAAGAAATGTGTTTAAGAAGTAAGATGTTGCTTCAGAGACTGCTTTTTCTGCAACTTGCTAATCAGTTAAAATTTTTTTTCTTAATAACAGAAGAGAGGATAGTGGAAAAAATATTTATCGGAACCTACTGTTAAGAAATACTGTAATCAGGTACCAGAGCAGTGTAAGTGAGATTGACTTTCTTTTTTTGCCCAGGAGAACTGTACTGTGATCCATGATTCTGTATAACTGCTGTTTATGTTTCACTGCCTCCAGGTATTAAATGTAGGCTTAATAGAGCTTGCGGCAGGCAGAATGACTAATTACTTGCATTTCTGACCCTGTTCTGCTCTGGAAAGATGGAGTACCTATTGACATGGGTGCACCCACCCCTGTGTTTTGACTATTGATCATCCTTTGCCAGGCACCAGCTGATGCAAGCACTAGTGTAATTATAAAAATTATGCAGTTGTTCATGCTGAAATTATGCATCAGTGGAGAACTGAACTAAAAGCTTACTTTCCAAAGAGGCTTGGGATGCAATTTTGCCCTTCATTTGGACTACAAGTGGCTGTACACTAATATTTCCCAAATCAATCTTCTCCAGTTGTCATACCACCAAGACAGGCTCTGCTGCACTTATCCCCTACCTTAGATTTCTCTTCTTTATTAATGGTGGATTTTGTGTTTCGTTATGAGCATTCCCATCCATCTGAGATGGCAGCAAATGGAATGAAATGAACACCACCAGTGTTTTTTTCATCATTTTTAGAAAAAAAACCCTGGTGTTTTCTCTCACTGTTTTTTATGAAAAATAGCCTCCTCTAGCTTAAAAATGAAATCTTTCTCTATGTTGAAAAAAGACATGTCTTCATTTCTTTTTAATTCATTACTGTCAACATCATAGAACAGTCTGTACCAGGTTGTAGGGCTGTCAACTACTAGGAAATTGTGTGGACCCGTGTATTATAGCTACTTTCGAAAGTTCTGATTAGTTTGTAAAGAAGCATTTCATTGTTTCATTGCAAAAAATATTCAGTGAAGCATTATTTTACTCCTGTGTTTGTTTCCTTAGCTCCTGACTTTTTATTGTAGAAAATGACTATTTGAAAAGAGGAAAACTTCATGTCATGTAAGCCGTGTCTGTTTTGGATGAAGACATGCTGTGTCTTTTACATCATGTGAAGGGTTGTCTTTGACATTGCATTCAATAAGGGATTGCTACAACTCCCCAGACAGTTACTGAACATGCTGTGTATGATTCCAAAACATTACTGGACTCTTCAACTAGAGAGGCAGGAGGCAGAAGTTTTGCAAACCCTCTTCTAATGATGTCAGAGACAAATGGAGCAATGTTTGTCCCTTTGTGAGCCATGAAGGAGCATTCCACAGAATAAATGGATCATCAACACCATGTGTCATCTTTTTTTATTTTTTTTTTGTCCATTGGAGGATTTTCACATATTTTGGATATCACTTGCATGATTAATACTACATATACTCTTTCTGTAGTTGCTGCCAGTGATTGGATTGTATGTTCTAGAGGGCAGGGCTCTAAAGATTAGGTTTTTTTCTGACATACTAAATATAATATACTCAGAGACATGGAATCTTATGATGAAGCAATTTCAAGGGATTTGATTTGGGGATCTCAGAGGAGAAAAAGAGATTTTGACTGCTTAAATAATTTATGTTATTTAAAAAATTGTTTTGCCTATCTTTACTTATTTCCACAGTACAAGAAAAAATATTGTAAAGCACTTCAATTTAATTGAGGAAGTCTCTATTAATCTCCTACAACTACTGAATAGACAAATGTTGGTTGGGATACTTTATTTCTTTTTGATTCCTAATGAAACAATTCTGTTTGAGTAAAATACTGGTATTGGTTCCTCTTGAATTGCCATCCCTGTTTTAATGGAAGGTTGCCTTAAGAAGTCTGGAAGCCTATGGGGCTCTGCACCACTGAGTCTAGTCCTTTCCTGGAGCAGGACACACAGGAAATGTCCAGCTAGAATGGATTTATGGAAGTTCTATTTCATATGGCTCAAGATCTTCAAACAAACTTTTGAGTAACACTATCACCCTTCCTCAAGCCACAACTATCACATGTGTGAAGAAGAAACTGGGGAGATATCACAGTAAGTGTTTTAGATCCCTGGAGGATATTTCTTTATAAAAAACCTCAGAAAACCCAAGGAAGCGGACTATGTTTAATTTTATAGTCTTTAATAATGTCATGTGAGTGAAATACTTCTGCTGGATGCTGAGAGATATTATTTTAAAGTCACACATGAGCAAAAAATCTCAAATTGAAAGAATTTAAATTTCCTGGGCAAACCAATAAGCATTGTGTCTTGTGGCACTCATTCATGCACTGGTGGAAAATTAAAAGCTAAGCAAAACAGTCTCAACCCAGAGACAAAATATGTGTTAAAAGAAGTAAAAATCCTTTTTTGTTCCTTCTGGAATATCAGAGGAAGCTTGAGGTATGGGAATAATTCAGTGTATTACTTATAGTGCTAACAATTATTGATTGAATAGTCTTTTAGTTTTCCCTGTTTATACAATACCACAACCCCAAATTTTTTACCACAGATTTAACTTTTAACTTTCGAGCAGTTCTTTGCTCTCACAGTTCAATGCTGGAAACAGCTTCAGAACCCCATTTCTCCTTCCAACAGAGTAGTTTGGGGTTTCTAATCTCTTCTTAATAGGAAATGACTAGTATGCATGTTGCAGGGGTGTTTATGTAGGAAGAACTTGGTGTGGTAGCTAAATTGATGAAAACTACTTCTTACGTGTTAATAATTTAAACCCACACTTTCCCACAATCTGAGGTTTTTCGTTACTGCTTCTGATGTTTCAGTCTTAGTTCCAGCCTGCACACCACATTTAACCTTTCCACTTTCACAAACTCCATGTGCCTTTCCTTCTCCTCTTTTATTTTAATTGGGCCTCAGCTGCTCCTTCATGCTGCCAGTTCTGAAATGTTCCCCCACCTTTCTTTGATGCTGCTCTTTACATTTTCAGCCTTAGCACCTGAGCCTGAATGAACAATAACTAATTCATCTTCCCATGTCAGATCTTTTGTAGGTATTATTTCTGGAATCTTCAGTCATATTATGGAAGGCAAAATTACACCTTGGCTTTCTCTTTCATATTTAATCATACAATTCAAAAAGGGATTTTTAGAATGAAGGTAACATTTCAATTACACTAGACTTTAAATGAAATAACACTAAACAATAGTAATCCTAATGAACCATATCCTAAGGTCCTCCATATTAATTCAGTCTCTTTACCGAGGAAATCATTTATCAATTTCAGAGTAAAAGCTGTTTATAAGAAATGAATTGCAGGATGTTGCATATTCTCAGTCTTGTTATGATTAAAATAATAGGATAGTATTTTTTGCAGGTTACTAATTCATTGCAATCCTTCAGTGATTAATAATCAGCATTGTTTGTCATTGAAAATATTGGGATGCCCATGAACTTGCTAGACTTAATTTAATGGAAGTGGTCCATTTCTCTATACTTCAGAAGCAGTAATAACCTGTGTAGCTGTGCTCTTTAGTTAAATATTTTTGGAACTCAAGATTTGAGAGAATTATCATTTAGCTTTATTCCTGTAATGAATCCTCAGAACCAAAGGAAAAGAAAAAAACAAACCAACAAAGCAAACATATGTGGTACCTTTGGTAGTAAATCTCATTGAAGAAATCACAGTGTGAATAACCACATAGATAGAATTATCCATCCTCTTGAGAGGCTGGTCCTGTAGGTCAAACTGAAGTGTTAAAGGTGAAATTTTGGAAGGCTGCACAACTACCACCCCTTTCCTCTACCCTTGCTATGTCAAGGCTCCGGGGATTGTCAGATTAGCCACTTGCACAAGCACTAAAACTGGTACATATGATTAAAATATCACAGCAAATAATACAAACAACTTCAATACTCTTTTATGAGGAAATAGATGTTAAGCTCAGCTCTTGTTTAGAAATATTCGTTTTTACTGTGTTTTGGTGTGACTCATGTCATTCTGCTGTTGTCTCTGTGAGGGACAGGGTGTCCTGGGGTTTCCAGGGTCACGGTCTCTTTTATTCATATCCAATGTGCCTTCCACCTGGACTTCTAGTCAAGAATCCATTTTGAGGGTAAATATCAATCAAGATATTTCAGTTACTTCTGGAGAAGGTAAGAGTGATATAAAATATGAGCTTGGGATCTAGAACAGAAAGAGGATGATTATTTTTTTCCAGAAATTACCAGTAGTAGAGCACAGTCAATGTACAAAAATGCACCCAGACAACTCAAAAATACTTGTCAAGTATAATCTAGTATGGCAATGTTCCTGATAAAAAAGCCAAACCTATGCATAAAAAAGGAGATTTCCTTGCCTTGTGCAAAGTTCAACCCTTCCTTTACTGCTTTTTTTGTGTCACTATTACTCAAAACCTAGTGTTTCTTCAAGCAGCTCTCCTCTGTAACATCTCCATCAATAGCTTCTCTGAATGCCTTTGTGCTTTTCAGAGAAATGCTTTGTGAGATTAAATGTCAGTGATTTCCCCAAAAGACCAGATCATTGAACTTCCCCAGAAATTTAGATCATGGTTTCTGATAAAAAGAGATTGCAAAAATAACACCTATTTAATAAATCCCTTTTAATTAATATCTATGGCTTGGAATTGTCATTTTTCTTTAATGACAAAAATAGTTTGAGTCTTATTGAAACTGAAAACATGGCAAATGTCATTCAAGTTACAATTTTCAACATAAATATTTTTGTATGAAATAATCCAAACTTATTTTGATCAAAATAATTTATTTTTTTTTAAAAATTAAATTGATCATACTGATTTTTCTTATAGACATGCTCTGATTTTTCCATTTTGCTGACACTCTGTACTCACAGTTAATTTTTTTAAGAGATAGTGCCTTTTCCCACCCCAAAATGTCTCAATTGCTTCGTGCAAGCAAGCTAAAAATCTGTTGAACTGATCCATGACAGCTTTACAGTGCCTTTGCTGTGTGTATGTCTCTGATGACAGTGTGGGAAATGAGTAATAAAATTGATGGCCATTAATATTTTTTTTACTTATCTATAATCCCATAATTCGTCTGTGTTGGGATTCTTTCACAAACACACTACCGAGTGCTATAAAAATATTTTCTCTCTCTGAATGAAATTAGCTGGTAAGAAAATAGAGCACATTCAGCCATGTGGATTATTGTTGTATCTCTGGAGGTCAAAAGTGAGCTTCTGGCAAAATTTTATATATATGAGGTGTTTGTTTGTTACAATGATAAAACACTCCTTTGAATTGTGAGTTAATGAACTGTATATTTTCCATACAATTATGTCAAGATACCTAGCATTGATTAGATAATTGATTAGATAAGTAATTAGATAAGTACTTTAAGCTCCAGAAAAATGAAGTTATCACTCATGACCTCAAATGGATGCATGCTGTCCTTTAAATATACGTTATATCGTCCTTAAGTCATTTGAATTTAAGTATGCTGCATGTTCTTGGTAGGATTTATTGAAAGCAGACTACCATAGATCTTGCAGGCAAAATTCTAATGTCTGGATGAGATGGAATGAGCACAGGTGGAACAGCATACAAAATAAGAGTTTTCTGGCTGACTGTGGAGAGGTCAGTCTACATTTCACTGAGATAATGAAGTCAATACATTTCCACCAGATTTTTTCTGCCTGTCTTTATCAGTACTGCAATTAGAAGTAAATGCAGGTTAACAAATACCATGTACTTCCACTGCTAACAATATTAAACTTTATTCACTTCCTTCTGACTGATCTGAACACAAAGGATGTGAGTTTACCTGTTCTTTTAATTTACTGCTACATTTCTGATGCAATTATCTACCTCCTTTGTTATGAATTGGTTTTTTGCCTACTAACTTTTGTGGACCTTTCACTAAGCTTTCAAGGCATTTAAGATTTTTAGTTTTAATTCTTTTAAATACTTTTTTTCCTTCCTCAGTTTTTTGGGGGGTTAGTTTTTTGCTTTTTTTTTTTCCTGTTAGCTTTTACTGCTCTTCATGTAACACTTGAAGTAATTGCCCTACTATTTAATTGGAATGACAAACAGAAGAAAGTTAATTAACAAAAAAAAATTCACTATGGGGCAAGTTAGCAGAATGGTAAAGAAGTTGTGATTTACAGTATTTGCACAACTTTCTTTATAAAGCAATTGTTCTTCATTATAATAATGCCAAGAGAGTAAGTAGGAAAAAAATAATGTGTTGCATTAGCAAACAATTAATGAGAATTTTAGCTGAATAGAACCCACTTTTATGTATTATTTCATTAAAAGTTTACAGGATCCATGAGACTAGAGAATAAATAAAGGTAATGATTTCAAGGTAATGGTCTCCTAGGGGGCATGAATATTTAACAAAAGTGTTAGTCTTGCATACTTACCTAAGCCTTAAAACCAGAGGCTTTCTATACCTTAATTTTTCTACTTGCTTTTTCATTAAAAGATCAAAGTGTGCTATTAGATAAAAGACAAACTGGCACAGGTATTTCAAAATTATCATTAGAGCTACATTCTCTATTGTAGCTTAACAAGAGCTCCCCTCTTATGTTAAATCCCCTGCAATTTAAATCCTTTTTTCCATTGTGAAGGATAGCTCTTTGTGTCCCCGCAGAAAGTAGCAAGTCTTTTGTAGTGGTTGATAACTTTTGAAAGAGTGATCAGCGTTTCCTTGGTTCTATACCAACCTACACTATTTGGCAGTCTTCCACCAGAGCTGCACCACCAATCTCAGCAGTTGTGTGCTCTTTCTTGTGATGGGGAGGCTTTTCACCATCTTCATCATTGTTCCACGTGTTTGGCATTTGGAGGCAGACCAAGTTAGCACCTTCTTCATTTCAGCTGCCAGAGAAGTTTGATAATGGTTTCCATACAGTACAGCCTTGGTTCCTTATGGCATGAAAATGTCACGTAACCTATGGGTACACAGGCTGTCTGCAAGGACGGCTGGATTTTATGTAAAGAAACGTGCATATGAGGGTCTTTGGAATTTCAGGGTGTTCCTTGAATCCAGCAGTTTAGATAAGTACAGAAAGAGCTGCTGGTGTTTTCTTCTCGTGTCCTTTTATTCCTGCTCACCTGCCAGTATTCGTCTGTTGGTTCTTGACTCACATTTAGATAAGTTTTGGGAGCAATACTGCCTCAGTTGTGTGTGGCTACAGGGCCTGTCACAATGGAGTGCCGGTCCTTGGTTGAGCTTCTTAGAAGTCAGTAATACACGGAAATAATTGTCAGGTTTCTAGTAAACCTCTACAAACCCCATTATTGCTGCTGCTTTACCATCCCCATTTCTATGCACATCCTACATGGTCTAAGAATTCTTTTTAAATTAGGCTATAAAGTAGTCATTACTTTATTAAAGAGCTCTAGAATTTGTTAAACATTTTAATGAGTGTGAATGTGGTTACGATAACTGTTTAAGCAGGGAACTTGGAAGATATGGGTGCTATTGGTGGCTTTACCTCCCAGGTTAGATGTCTTGCACATCTGTGAAATGGACACAAAAACACTTCCTGGATTAATGAGCAGGAGGTTGGCAAGTGAGGAAACTTCTAGTCTGACTCATCATCTGAAAGGTGTATTTTAAAACATGTAAAGGGAGAATAAATTATGGGATTGGAAAGGCATAGATGTGGTTAAGTATCTTTGCAAAAGTCTCCTGACATTTCCTGACGAGGCAAGTGATAGTATAAAGTAAATTAAAACAAAGGTGAACTTGTACAAATGTCTGACAGGCAGCGTTTGGTGGTCCTTCTTAATGAGGAGTGACACTTTCTTTTCTTTCTTTTACGCAATTCATCAGAGCAAACCAGTCCACAGATCTTTGCAATAATGTGCAAAAAAAATTTCTAACCCCAAAGACTGTTTCAATTCAAACAGCACTTGTACAAACAAAGTGACAATCTATTGTACTTCTTTAGAGAGTTCATTTCTGGTGTCAGTTGTAGCATCATAATGTGCATTGTATTATTGTTCTACTTAGTGAATTGCTGATGTGTATAATGATGCACCTGTTAGTCAAGAAATCCCTCGGAAGCCAAACAGTGCTATAAAATTGACATACTTGTGCACAGCCAGAGCTGTCAGGATGTTTCCTCTGCATTATGCAATATTTTCTGCTTTATGGCCATTAAAGGCAATAATAAAACAGCTGTTGCTGAGTGGGTCAAATACCAGTGGAAAGCACTGAGATGATGATAGCAATGTGAGGCACAGTGCAATAGCTGAGGATGGGTCAGTGTTTTTATTTTTAATCCTGTTTTTTTTCCTGTGTATACATGTCTTTGCCCTAGGCGGGAACTTGCCACCCAGCAGATAAGCCCTGGAGCAATGACCAACTTGTGCTTGCAAAATTTTCAATAAGTCTAACTGTATAACTTCATTTAGTTTCTGGGCAAAAAGTTTTGTGACACTCTGCCAATGAATTTTGCAACTTTGTGGATCTATCACTGGTTCTAGCAAGTCTTCTGACTTCTTTGTCTTTCTGATTGTCTCTCTGATTTAACTAGACTGCCTTTATTACCACGGCAAAGAGGTGAAAGGAGCAAGAAGGGGGACATTCAGTATGGCTTCATGTGTCAACATCATGATTGGAGACAGCCAACATGGTTTCACCAAGGGCAAATCGTGCCTGACAAATTTAGTGGCCTTTTATGATATTGCCACACACTTGGTAGACAAGAGCAGAGACAAATGTTGTGTACCTGGACTTGTGCAAAGCGTTGAATGCTGTCCCACACAACATCCTGGTCTCCAAAATTGGAAAGTCATGGATCCACATGGATCCACTTGGCTGCATTCAAAGGGTTGTGGCCAATGGTTCAATGTCCAATTGTCAGCCAGTGATGAGTGGTGTTCCTCAGGGGTCAGTACTGGGACCAGTGTTGTTCAACATCTTTGTTGGAGTCATGTAATCACTATCACAGTAATGATAGTGAGGCACTGGAACAGGTTGCCCAGGGAAGTCGTGAATGCTCCATCCCTGGAGGGGTTCAAGATCAAGCTGGATGGGGTTTTGAGCAACCTGGTCTAGTGGGAGGTGTCTCTGTCCATGGCAGGGAAGTTGGAACTAGGTGATGTCTAAGGTCCCTTCCAATCCATACCATTCTATGATTCTATGATCATAAAGAATTTATTTAATCATAAAGAATTAATATGTAATTGTAGCATTTTGATCACGTTTTTCTTGTGGATCCCAGGAATGCTCTGAATACTAAGGAGACTTAGTGGCCCACATTGCTCTAGCATTTCTCCTGGTCCCCAGAGCTTGGGATGAGGCTTCCTACAGTTCTAAGTATTCTGCCAATTTACTGGCTCTGTTGGAAAGGCTTTTCACTAAAAGAAAGGAGAGGGTAGGTGATGAACTGACTCCCGTTCACCACACAAGACTCTGTATAACAGAAAATGTGTTTTGAGCACTGGAGGTGTGGAAGACTGGGTCTCCACGGGTGGCAAGAACACTTGAGAAGAAATGTCAGTCGAATTATTATGACCTTGAATGCCATTCTACAGGGCCTTGTAGTGTTTATCACCAGTATAATTTGAGAATCACAAATATTGTTTTAAAATAATCCAAAGGGCTAAGAAAGTATTATTTCTATATATAACTACTGGTAGTAACATTTTTTTTCATGTAGCGAACACATACAAAAGCTACTGTCCTTCAGAAATGTCTCAGAACTTTTTTCTGCTGTTACAGATATGTCATACAGATACATAGTTCATCACAAAAGATTGATGAGAGTCAATAATTGCACCTAATTACACTAAGTTCCATTTCAGTGCTATCAAACAAGACCATGTCTCTTCAGATCACCAGTGAGCATCCTGGTGGATTCAATGATCACCTTTTAAGGTAAGGAGCAGATTGTAACTGGACTAAGACCAGAGAGCAGACATGAACAAATGATTTAATACTCTTTGATATAAATTTGACTTTCACTTGTTTGAAAAGGATAAACTAGAGAGCAAAGAACTGAAATAAGTCTTTATTTCTTCCAAAATCTGTTTTACAGAGGTTATGCATACAGCACTCCTCCGGCCACACAGATGTCACATTTGTGTTGTTGGAAGACAGGTAGGTAAAAATTCAGGGTCTAATGAAGCCAAAGACTCTTTGTTTGCCACATTGGCTTGAAGTTGTAGAACAACAAAGAGACATGAAGTGTTAGCTCAGGTAAGAGTCCTCAGAAATATATGGCTTACAATACATCATAATCCCAAATCGCTCAAAACTGCAAGTTAGACTAAGATAATTTTCTTCTATTTCTAACCTACTATAGCCCCACTCCCCAATTTTGCTATTTTCCTTCTCTCCAGCCCTTCATGGGAATTCGTTAGACTCAGTAGTACTTGTGAGAAAATCTCCTTAGCTAATTTTGTATCAAAGTTGAAATGTACTCTCTAAATTGGTTTTACAGTTTTTGTAACAGCACTGGCTACTCAGCATGTGGATTTTTGCATTTCTGATGAAAAAAAAATAATGTAGGAACAGCATGGCTCCTGTGTATGGTGGGGAATAGAAAAACTGAATCTCATTTTAGCTTTCTTGGTGTGTCCTAAATTCTCGATTCAGTTATTCAGTTATTATTATGTGCATTTTAAGTGTATGCATTGCTGAGTACTAAATAAATAGATAACAGAGAATAATTTCTTGTTCCACAAAGAAGACAAAAAACTTTTTCCTTTCTTTGATCCCAAATAACTTAATTTAATTTAAATTGCTTTTTAAGGGGAATCTCAGCTAAATATTATGTTCCAGTTCGTGTCTCAAGACAATTATGATTTTTTTTGTTTAATCCAATTAATTTTAATTTAATTAATTGAAATTAATTCATATTATTTGAAAGGCAGGCAGTATCACAGGATCAGCAGCCATAATATCCATCTTGAAATCAAACAGTGTATTCTGTATACAGACTTAAACTGCCCTTTTTTCTTTTTAATTTTTATTTTTTTTCTTTTATGCTGCTATTTGAAAGAACCCGATCACGGTGCATTCTGGTCTCGCTGTTTAGTGATTGGGACACTGAGTTCGAACAAAGAAGAGGTAACATTGGAGCCTCTAACTCAGCTGAGCGTATTAACCCTGGCTCTCCCACTGACTAGTTATGAGCTCAGACTGGTGTTGTGTGGTCACTGTTGTCATTTTAAAGGGAACTGAGTGAACCCTACCCAGTTAATGGGAATCCAAGCACTGGACCCTGAAGGAGAGAAGGTATACATATTCCGGAGATGGTCAGAAGGACATACTTTCTGAATAGAGTTTCCCTCAGTTCATCCTGTGGTTCTACTTTGGGCCTTGTTTGAGATATCAGTGTTTCTCAATATATAGTGCAAAGTTTGTAGGGACGTAGGGTCGTAAGTCACTATCTGTGACCATCTGCCACTTACACCAGCGGCTGTGCACTGAGCCTGTGTACTTTGTGTTTGGTAGCGAGCAAGGGTGCAGTTATTAGAATCAATAAAGGAAGATATATGCATTAAGGACTAAATTTTCAAAAGGACCCTAGGTTTATAGCATGGCCTGCAATATGAAAATAGGCTTTACATTTGGGATTAAAGCTATTTTTTTTTTTTCCCTATAAATTGTTGATGGAGACAATTTTTTGTTAGAAATTTGTTTCTTTTTTCATATTTCCAAACAAAAAATTAAACATTTTTGAGGACATCTGTGCCCCCAGTGTTTCACTAATTTATGGAGCAGGGAAACGTTCTGGATAACACTATGAGTAAAAGTTACAAGCTTTGACCAGTGATTCCTTTATGGGGATAGGACACTATAAAACATATAGGTATTCCTTTTTTAGAAAGTGATGGAATGATTAGTTTCCTTTATAATTAAGGATTATCTCCTTTAGTCTTAAGGAATAAAATGGAGTTCTTAGTCCTGTATGTTTGAAGACACCAGCTTTTTGGCTTTCATGATGTCTTGTGGCAGTGAATTTCACGACCCAAGTATATGCTGTATTTGAGAGTATTTTAACATTTTTGCTTTCTATTTTTATTTCAGTTTTGTTGTTTTAGACTGCTATTAAAAAGGTTAAGGCCTTGAAATATCAATTTCAGGTAAACCTGTTATAGCTTCTTGTACACTTACAAAAGCATGAATTTCAAATGGATAGTTCATGTTCCTCAGGAGATGAGTTTATTTTGTTACCTTAAAACTTTACCATGGAAATATCTATCTTGTCCTTTTTTTTCGCTCAGAGAAATTAAAATTTTAATGAACCCCGAGAATGCCACTTTGATTACTCTTTTAACCTCTCAGGACCTTTATTGATTTTTCAGTGAATGGTTTATTATAGATATTACAGCAAATGTGGCTAATTCACTTAACTGACAGAAGCTGGCAGAGCCTAATCCATGACAGCAGATTCTTAAAAAACCCAAATGATATTTTGATGTTTACCAAGGAAAAGAGGAGAAGAGCACAATGGGAGTTCTAGTATACTTCAGAAAACATGGTGATAATGGGACATGTGCTGTGTTGTGATTTGTGAAGTTAGCTGAGATGATTGGTGAAGCTGAGAACCCACTGTGGTGAGATCCTCTCCTGAACTGCATGTCACAGCTCAGCTGTATATAAAATAGTTTGAAATTAAATTTTATATTTCAGGACAAATATTAGATAAATAGTGTTTCATTGATTGCTTTGAACATACTGTAATATAAGGAAAGGTCACTTAACTTCCAGGGAAAATAAATTAAATGTAAATTATTTCAGTTCAACTATGCTTTCCATAATGAAGTGGCCAGTTAAATATAATGCTGAGTCCTGTCCTTCCTTCCATCTCCAAAAGAGGCTAAGCACTCACTGGAAATATGAGTTAAGATTTGTTTAAATACTAAATGAGTTGCCAGTGGTGACTGAACTGATTAAATGGTTAGAAAGTGTGTTTTTTAATGAATTTTGTATTAGATCCTATGTATTAGAGTATCTTCTCTGATTGCCTGAATTTTGCAACTTTAGCTTTCAGAAAATTTAATATGATAATCCATGATTCTCTAGGTCTATTTTCGGCCCGAAGATGAATTGGTAGAATTTAGTAATGAGCGGAAATTGCTAGCAAACAAAAAAACCTAAAGTCTTCTCATAAACCTTCACCCAAGAATTTATTGACATAAGAAGATGTTGTTATTTGGGAAAACAGTCTTAAACTTCCTGAACTCAAGAAAACCCTGAAGGCAGAATAAGACTCAAGGAGATACTGTTTGAAGCAGCCGGTGCTTCAAGAGGAGATGACCTGAGCAGTGACAGCTGGGCATTTGAAGAAATCATGTTATCATGACAGGTACAAAATTTGTTTGGTTATCTCTGACCCAGGTTCTATATCTCTCTGATAACTTAACACTTATCCTTCAAAAGCAAGTTTTGCAGTATTTGCTGCAGAGGGTGATCTCCTTCAATGGCAGAGAAATCCTCCTCTGTTTTTGTTTTCACCCCAATCGCTTGTAAAGGGATAAAGCTGCTGAATGCACCCTCCTTGCTGTCAACTTTTAATTAGGTGCAAACCCATCATCTCACAGAGTGAGCTTCTTTTGCCCTTAGAGGCTTGCTTCCTTTCACTTTGAAGTACCTCTGACAAGACATGTCCCTTTCAGTAGCTTCTGTTTTCATCTAACTCTCACAAAATGCCTGGAAACATTATTTTTATCCTCCCAGCTTGATATTACCTTTATATTCCTTTTCATCCTACAATGAAATATTTGTTATTGAATAAACCGTTTTCTGAATATGTGGATACTGTTCAATTTCACATACTGTGTTCACCCGGAATTAAACTATTGCTTGGAAATTTAATGAATATCCTATGATTTCTAGGAATAAAAAGGGGAAAAAAAAAAGAATAAAATAGTGATTTAACTGTTTTATAGAGTCATAGAATCATAGAATTGTCTAGGTTGGAAGGGACCTTAAAGATCATCTAGTCCAACCCTGACAAAAATCACTAAACCATATTCCTAAGGATTACGTCAACCCATCTTTTGAACACCTCCAGGGATGATGCCTCAACCTCTTCCCTGGGCAGCCCATTCCAATGCCTGATAACCTTCTCTGTGAGGAAATATTTCTTAATATGCAATCTAAACCTCCTCTGGCGCAACTTGAGGCCATTGCCCCTTGTCCTATCTCCTGTGACTTGGGAGAAAAGACCGACACCCCCCTCCTCTTCAGTTATAGGGTGTGATAAGGTCTCCCCTCAGTCTCCTCTTCCCCAGATTG
>BJBW01009762.1:45656-102587 GCA_004320125.1 Scolopax mira
CCTTCTCTGGACTTGCTCCAGCACTTCAATGTCTTTTTTTGTGGTAAAGGACTCAAAACTGGACACAGTACTTGAGGTGGGGTCTCACCAGTGCCGAGTACAGGGGGGATGATCACCTCTCGGGTCCTACTCACCACACCATTCCTGACTTGTTAAGCTACACTTGCCACATACCATAACAACAGGACAGCAGCAACCGAGCTGATGCCAGCAACATAGGCTGAAAGCAAATCTGAATTTCCTTGTAGACCTGTAGCACAGACTTCAGAGGCTGGGGCAACATCCAATCCATCTCCCAGCCTTCCTGTCTTCACCACCTAGAAGCTGTAAGGACTGCAAGGTCAAGAGACTTACAAAACCCTCTACCTGCAAAAGCTGTAATATTCTCTCTATTTGGGGTGTGTTACAAGCATGGTAAAATATAGAGGCCCAGGACAGGCCTAAATGGGCTTTAAGTGCCATTTTGCCTGGTAAATGGTATCTTACCACAGCCTCTTGAAATAGTATAAATGGATATTTTTTATGACAAGAAACATGGTTTCATCCTAGGGAAGTGCTGCCCACTGCAGACACTTGGTATTTGCGGCTGTAACAGAATGAGACACACTTTGATGGAGTCTGGCTTGTGAGCTGCTGCTAAAAGGAAACTTGACAAGATGAAACTATCCCACCGGTTACTGAGGAATCAGGATGCACCTTTTCAGTTGAGGTAAGAAGAATTAAATCCTTGCACGTGTGTAACAAAAAGGGGTGGAGTCTAAAAGGAGAGCAGAAAAATGGACTCTAAAATGTACTTCTCCACTCCATCTGTAATCATTTAACCCCCTCTGAAAGAAATACCCTGGGCATGCAAGATATGCACATTCTAACTAAATCAGATAGGAGAAATGGTGAAATGAAGAGGAATATCAGCTAACTTTTCCAGTTTTGAACTTACAAAGTGGTTTATTTCTTTCTTTGTATTTTAAATTTTCTCACACCTCTACCTATTTTGGTTGCAAATCGAAAAGCTGAAACGGTCTTTGGAAGGTTACAGACTCATTGCAAATTCCCATCAACCACCAGAAGCTTAGTCTTGACAGTACTTGCTTAAGCAAAATTATGTGTGTTATATTTCTTATATAGAAATCTCCTTCTTTGTCAGTTGAGAATGAAGTTAGGTGGCAAAAGACTTATAAAACCAGTTTGTTGATCTACTGTTAAGAAATGCATCACAGACCTTTGTGAACAAATATTCTACTGCTACTCAGACTTGTGTAGCCTTTTGAAAGCTAGTGTTGGCAAAGCCTGGTGGATTAATTTTTTAAGTGCTTTCATGAATTGTGACTCCCTTTTATTGCTGATAGCGAAATACAGATGCCAAAGAGGAATGTTTTCTTTTGAAGAAATCATTCAGTGCAAAGAGTATTTATGGTTTGTATACAGTAAAAAATGTTTACCCTGGAGGAAGCTCCAGAGTTAGGATGTTAATGTTAAGATCTGCATTTGCCCTATACAAAAAAAAATGATGTGAGTGAAATGTATAGAGCAGTACTTGTTTGGCTTCTGCAAAATGAGCTGATGAAAAGAGATGTTCATTGTGTTCATTGTGTACAAAGGTAAACGAGGATGAATGTGTGCAGTGTCCTTATGTTCTCAATACTGGCCTACAGGGGGTCTAATGCAACTTTTTTTTTTCTGTATAAGATCTGCAATATGTTGCTGTTCTACTTGAGTTTTTAAATACTTCTGAACAGAGAGGGTGTGGGACATTTCAAAAAGTGTTTGATGAAACTGAACACAGCCTCTGATTTTGTTTGTGCCTTGGGGGTTTTTGTGTAGCCAGCATGGAAGGCTGACCATTAAACAGGAAGAGGCTGGGAAAGAGAACAAGTGCTGGAAGGAAAAAAGTAGGAATAGGGAAGAGAAACACAAGTTATTTTGATGATAAGATGTATACAGACTCAGGTGATCTGGGGACCATGAAAACAATCACTGATTTCTCTGTACACAGATATTTTTTCTAAAAAGTTTGTAAGAAAAGATATGAAATAGAATGTGTAGTGTCAAATTCAGGATATTTTATAATTTGTTTTATTTTCTGCTAATAATTTATTTAAAAAGTGTATTCAGAAACATTGTGAAGCCTGCTTCTAGCCTATTAATTGTGAGAACTGTAAACCATAAGATTTTTGGATTAAGTATGTGTGCAGTTTCAGAGCTGGCTTCCACTCATGCTACAGGTTCTACAGTGCCAATAGTCCAGCAAACAAATTTCCTGAAAGCAGCCTAGTTAGTGTTTTTGTCTTGTTCTGCTCCAATAATATGTCTCAAGATTAAAGATAAAACTGTAAGGGTTGACAACCGAATAGTTTTATCTTTCTGCTGTCTCATGCTATTTGATAAAGAAACTTGGCAGGTTGCTTCTCATTCTTCTTAGCTTGGCTTACTGGCTCTTGTCTGTGTCAGGCAACAACAATAGTACTTAGTTTCTGAAACCTGAAAAGGATGAGATACAGGTTATTTTAATAGTTGTTTCCTTTTTATTTTATGCACATCTTTTATTTTTACTACCATCTACAAAGCCTATAGGAAAGATTTATTCCCACTTTGCAGTTCCTAGGTAATATCTGATCACATTTGCGCAAAATATGTGTGACAACTTTAAAAACTTATACATTTTACTTCAGTGAAGTACATTTTACCTTGCTTTGGCTTTGCTGCTAGCAACAAGTCAGATCAGAGTTGCTAGTGCCAAGGAGCCAGCTAGTGGGTGAATTTTTCATTTTAACATAATCTTGTTCATGATTTTTCTGCACAAGCAAACATGGCTTATTTTGCTCTCAGGCAACTGCAAACTTTCATATAAAGTCAAATCTAGTGTAAATGGCAACCTGTATCCTAAAGCATAGAGAGAACACGCAACATTTTTTCAACATGTTTTGACCTCTTATTTTTTCCTCACAGCTTTATATGCTCTATATGGGAAAGCCTCGTACTGTTGCTATTCCTGCTGGCAAGTTCAGTTCTTTCAGACTCCTTTCCCTCACAGGACTTGCTGTTTAGTAGAAATTGCAATGCAATGGAGTTCAATGGCTGCCGTTTCCTTCAGACAATTGAGCTCTCTGTGCTGACAAGTGTGCTGGGAACTCTTTGACCTCCTCTTTCACATTCCCTGTGGCACAAATAACATTGGGTTGGGGCTTGCACACATTACACAGTGTCTGACTTCACCAGTTGCTGAAGCTTCCGTTATTTCTTCTTAAGCAAAACCAAACACACTGTGACTTGGAATCATGGAAATTACAAATCTGATTTTCTGCTGTAAAAGCTGGCACAACTTTACCAAGGCTGATGCCAGTTTACAGCCGCTGAGTTTCTCCCCAGCTGAGGTTGCAGGGGAGGAAAGGAATTTTGAGATTTAGTATCCATCTTAAATATAAAGCTATAATTAAGGATGTAAGTGACCATTTTATAATCTGCTTTGCCTTAGAGTAGGACTCTGACTGTAAAATCTAAATTCTACTTTGATAGGAATTCAATAAAATGCTCTGTGTTTTTCCTTCACCTTTTTCAGTTGAGAGGTAACACAGCTATATTGTTTGTGGTGTCAGACAGATAGAAAGATTTGAAATAGATCCACTTTGAGTTTGAGCCATATTTTGGCTAGATTACTTTTATTGATCCACAACAGTTGCCCCTTCATTTCAAACACAATTATATCTCCAGATGGAAAATAATATTATAGCCTTGTAGCTACAAAATTGTAGCATTGGAGTTTTCCAACTACTCCTGAGCTGGAAAATGCTGTTGAGATTATATAAACTAGTACTGCTTTGCATTCTGGTGAAAATGAGAGCAGGAAAACTCTATTTTTTTCTAAAGAATCACACAGAAGAGGAAAGTTGAAATAGCAAGTAACCTAATGAGATGGGCAGGAGTCGTAAGTTTAAGAAACTGCTCTCCTGCTTCCTTGTGCATCCTACTGACCTCCTTTTAGTAGTACAGAGAATCTAAATGGCTTTAGGAGCAGAAGGCAGGAATCTTGTTCCATAGATTGTCCAAGTTCTGTCACAGGGGCCCAGCAGTATCTAACCAAATCTCTAGTTATGCAGTTTAACTGTGGAATTACAACTCCATAGCAAGTGTATGATCTCTTTACCTCAACACTGACATCCTCTTCTTGCATCTGTGTTGTATTTGGGGATGTTGTTTGACACTCAGCTGAATATGAGCCAGCAGTGTGCCCAGATGGCCATGAAGGCCAACTCATCCTGGCTTGTATCAGAAATAGCGTGGCCAGCAGGACTAGGGAAGCGATTGTCCCACTGTACTCAGCACTGGTGGGGCTACACCTTGAGTAGTGTATTCAAGTTGGGCCCCTCACTACAAGAAAGACATGAGGTGCTGGAGCACATCCAAAGAAGAGCAATGAGGGTGTTCCAGAGAATAAGTCTTCTGAGGAGTGGCTGAGAGAACTGGGGGTGTTCAGCCTGGAGAAAAGCAGGCTGAGGGGAGACCTTATTGCTCTCTGCAACTGCCTGAAATGAGGGTGTAGTGAGGTGGGGGTTGGTATTTTCATCCATGTAACAAGTGATAGGATGAGAGTAAATGGCCTCGAGTTGCACCAGGGAGGTTTAATTTGGATATTAGGAAAAAATTCTTCACCAAAAGAGTTATCAAACACTTGAACAGGCTTATCCCGGGAAATGGATAAGTCACCATCTCTGGAGGTAGTTAAAAGATGTGAAGTCTTAGGGACATGATTCAGTGCTGGACTAGGCAGTGTTAGGATTATGGTTGGACTTAATTACATTAAAGCTCTTTTCCAGCCTAAATGATTCCATGATTCTGTCCTATGATTCAATGATTAAGTTTGGGCATCAGAAAAAAATGTGTCTGTAATGAGATTAATCGGTCAGCTACTCCTAACCGGCTTCCTGCACGAGATGAAAAGAAGTTGGTGTGTATACTTAGGATGGCATATTGAACCTTAAAAACATGCTGTGCTTTCACTGGCTTTTGTGTGATGGATGATGACATGGGTAGAGATGAAACCTTGGATTACCGTGCAATCAGGTTGCTGTCTCTGGCAGCATCACAGGCACCTGGAGTTATGAATTTGATGACTGTGCCCTTTTAATATAAAAGTAACAAGAAAGAGAAGTGAACATTTGAAGCATATTGCAACCATAGCTGTTATTAAGAAACTCCTCCCTGCTACATTCCGAAGTCCCATTGCCCAAATACATCACTAGACAATGAGGGTTCACAGCGTTGGGTTGCTTCCTGCTGAAAGCAAGACTAAAATGAACAGGCAGCAGGAAAGAGACAGTAGATAAGAGAGGCTGTCAGAGACAAGGGCTAGAGCTCTTTATTCAGATGCTTGCCTGCTATGATAGTTGCCTCTGAGGCTTAGCAAACTTCTAATTTCCAGCCTCCTTTTTTCTAGTGGCTGGCTACACCTTCAAAGTTAACCTGCAATAAGTTGCCAGGGAGTATTGAAGGGAGGAAAAAAAATGCCTCTTAGCCTTGATATGAGTGCTGTGCAGAGCTAATAATGACCATTCTGACCACAAAGAGTGGAAATTATTCTAATGGAAAGAAGAAATAAAGCTATTCATGTCATTTTGAAAGACTGTGATCTAGAATAACAATAAAACTGAAGAGGTTGAACACACTAACGGCTATAAATGAGAGGGAAAACCTCCAATAAGCTAAATTCCTTTTGATGTTTCCAATGTTCTGCTCCAGTTCCCAATAATCACTAGGATTATTGGTGTATGATTCCTGCAAGCCTTAAGACAATATGTCTGTAAAGGATTTACTGCATTTTCATGGCTTTTATTTAATCATGTAAACTGCTATGAAAACCAGTTGCTCACAATGTAAGGGGAAATAAAGAAGAATGCAAAACAATCCTGCTGACAAAAAAGGGTGAAAACAGCAGACAGCCTACAAAGGAGGTTCGGATTGTGTCTCACTGGAGAGGTTCAGCTGGGTTATTTCCCAAAGCTCTCTCTCCAAAGGCCCAGGCTGTGGTAATTTGCTTATGGTCTGCCACTGGCTTTGATGCCATTCGGCTACTGCAGCCCCACAGTTTGAAGGTATTTCCTCTGAGCTTAAATAGGGCAATCCAGCACAGAGGGGAAGAGTAGTTTTGTTAAAAAGCAAATTGTGAGACTTAGTTCACCATTGCCACTAACTCCGTTTGTTCCAGTGACACACAGCATTTCCAACCAAGAATGTGAGCTGCTGTTCAGCTAGATGCTATATCAACAGCTCTATTCTGAAGACAAGTGTGATATGCAATTATGCAACATTTTAGGACTGATTTGAGAAGCTGTTAGACATTTAGATGTTTTGGAAAATGCTAGAATTTCTAGCCTGTGTTTTCATTAAGGCCCAGAAATAACTCAAAGGTCTTCAAAGTTGCTCAGTGATTTTTCAACCTGTGAAAAGGAGTGGCATTAGGGAGTTGACATCTCTGTCACTTGATGGGTCAGATCAGTTGTGCTGCAGCTTTGAATTACTTTTGTCTCTCCGATTATGAGCACCTGTTGCATAACTGTCACTCACTTCTAGGGACATCATCCATATTTGCATGCAGATTTCTTATGTCTGGAGAGCAGACTTTGGCCTTTTGAGGGATCTTGGAGAGGGGCCCAAGAAAGTTGGTTAGTGTTCAAGGATCACCTCCTCCAAGCTCAGGAAAGAAGAACAAAGAAGTCAGGCAAAAAAGCCAGGACGCCTGCATGGATGAACAAGGAGTTCCTGGGCACACTCAAAAGCAAAAAAGAGGCCCTACAGAGCATGGAAGCAAGGACAGGTAGCCTGGGAGGAATAGAGAGAAAATGTCTTAGAAGCCAGAGGCCTTGTTAGGCTAGCTAAAGCCCCTACAGAATTAAATCTGGCCAGAGACATCAAGGGCAACAAGTAAAAACTTCTGTAAGAATGAGAGAGTTTAGAGGAAGACTAAGGAAGATGTGAACACACTCCAAGAGGAAGTGGGAGACCTGGTCACCCAGGATGTGGAGAAAGCTGAGGTACTCACTTTCCACCTTTATCTTCATTGGCAAGGGCTCTAACCACACCATCCAAGTCACTGAAGGCAAAGGCAGGGGTTGTGACAGTGAAAAATATGCCACCAAAGATGAGGACCAAGCATGAAACCATCTAAGGAACCTCAAGGTACACAAGTCAATGAGACCTAATGAAATCCATTCACAGGTCCTGAGGGAACTCATGGATGAAGTTGCTAAGCCGCTTTCCATTATATTTTAAAATCTGTGGAAAATTTTTCATTGTGAGGGTGTTGAGATACCAGCACAGGTTACCCAGGAAAGTTGTTAAGGCCCCATACCTGGAAGAGTTCAAGGCCAGATTGGATGGGTCTTAGAGCAACCTGGACTAGGGAGATGTTTCCCTGGCTATGGCAGGGGGTTTCACATGATGGAACTACATAATCTTTAAGGTTCCTTCCAACATAAACCATTCTATGATTCTATGATTTGTGGTTTTTGTTGTTGGTTTTTTTTTTAATCTCAGGTATAAAATATTCATTTATCTTAGAGAATAAAAAGCAACCCTTCCAGATGATAACATTTGGCATTTCTCCACTTTTATGACCTTAGACAGTAGGTGAAATACAGTTCCTACTGGACTGTATTTGGTTTTTCTCAATTTTTCATTGCTTCAAGTGTTTTGTGATTCCATGTTATTTATTAGATTTTTTAAAATAAGAAGTATTGTCATGCACTTTTCCATGATTTCCAGCATAAGTAACTGCTTCTGAGGCTTGAGCCACCAAACATTATCTAAACTGATCTTCTGACTTTGTGACTTCTTGGTTTATTTATGCATTTGAGTAGGAGATCTCAATCTTTGCTCTCAGTTTTGTGTGTGAATAAAGCCTTTACATACAAGAGAATCAAAAGTAGTCTTAGGCTTCCACTAAAAAGCAGGTAAACTTATAAGAATATGGTCCTGTGGTTTGTGAGAAGGGCCTTTTTCCACATAGGTATAATTTTATTTAAAACTATTTAGAGATTAATGATTTTACTCTCATTTTTGAATGTTTAATACACAGAAACCCTGGGATTTGGATAAATATTTTCTGCCCAGGATCTTGGCTTTGCTCTACATTACTGACTTTTATATTAAACCCTATTACATCAGTATTTCATTATTTTGGCAAAGCAGCAGGTGGAATATTTGAACATCTGCCCATCAGTCGTGGAATCACACCTCATTTATTGAGGGGACTTACCCTATTACCTTTCAACTCATTTTGACAGAAGCACTTGTCCTTTTATAAACGGTGCTGGGACTTGATTTATGTCTTCTATACATTAATATTTGCACTATGAAGAGCAGCTTTCACTAAGCTGGTTTTATAAAGGTCCCTATGCTAGGAAATTCATTCATTGTCTTGCCTTGGAAAATTAGTTTTGAATACCAGGTGCATATAACATGTACCAAACTGAGTCCTGTTATGCAACTTCATTGATTAATTGCTTTTCCTAATAAGCAGCTACAAATGTAAAAGTAGTACTGAGATATGATGCTAGTGACTTCATAGAGTTTTATGAAATCAGCAAACATGTGTTATAGTAATTGTGATGCATAGATAGAGTTGAAATACTGGTTTTAGAATGAGAAACAAGTATGTATACTGTCCTGAATAGCCGTGGCTGGTCCCTTCTGGTAATGGGATTGACTATGGAGTCCAAGTCTGCTGTAGAAACTAGATTTCTTGATCAAATATGTGTCTCCTGGTGCATCTAGATCTTAAATCTTTGAGGAAGAGTGTTTGCTGAAGGTTGAGGTACTATGCTAAGAAGAACAGGGGTGGAGCAGAACAAGGGTGTGAGGTGAGCACAGTAAACTGCCAGGGCTCCTATGGCAGTGTATTTGTGTTGAAATGCTCAAATAGTTGCAATAGTTCAATTTGTAACCATAAGTGGTTTGGGTTTTTCATGTTTTGCTCAAAATTTTTCAGGATTTTTTTTTTTTTGTATAAAAAGTATGATACTGTAGGCCATTTCTACAGCTATGGGAAAAATCAGATATATGGGAACGCTGAGATGTGATTGCTGTAGTGTGATAAAATGCAAGACCACAGTACTGTAACACACCAACTGCCAGGGTAGTTCCACTGTACAAGTCATCTGACATTAATGAAAAGGTGTATAAAAATGGGTTGCTTGTAGGCATCTTGACTTTTGTAACTTAAAGGGATCTTGAGTATACCCAAAGACTTAAATTGCCAGATTCTGGAGTGTTAGAGCTAATAAAAATAAGCTATGAAGACATGCCCAGTGTAGGTATCCCATTCCAACTCCACGAAGCAGAGTGAGCTTATCCTCTGAGCCCCAACACAGCTCCAAGGTGTGTGCATTTTGTAGCTGAATTTGCCAACCATTGTCTGCAAGTTAGTGAGCAATGATTACACGTTCTTGGCTGGGCTTCTTAGCTGGGGCACAGCTCCCGGTAAGCATGACTAGATTCCTCCCAGGACTATGATGGCTTGTCTCCATCTGTCTCAGGTGTCTCTGCTCCTTGCTTTCCCACATTTCTTAGCCTAGGGTAAATGCTAATGGAGCCAGATTAGGTCTGACACATGTTTGGCAGCAGTAAAAATAGCTTGCCCTTTGCCTCCCCTGCTTTCTTCACTGTGTCAGGACTAGTGTCCAAGGACCTGCTGAATTACCCTCCTTATTTAATACCTGTTAATAAAAGAGGACCATGAAGAAACTTATGCAGAAATTTACTAGTTTTGCCATGTGGAAAAACTCCCCACCCTGTCCACGTCCTTAGCCAAGACCCTGGTTTCATAGCTGTCATGGTTTGGGCTAGGCTGGGCATTAAATGAATGACATTTAAATAAAAAAATAAATCTCTTTAATGTGTCTCTCCCTTTCCAGAAGAGAAAGGAGAGAAAATAAAGTAGACTCTTATGGGTTGAAAAGAAAACTAAAACTACCTTAATGAAATATTAATAACAGGAAAAGATAATATAGGAAAAATGAAATAATGAAATATATACAATATATACAGACCTTATTGAGCTCCCAGGTTGACGGTCATATCACTGGCAGGCACTGGGAAAGTCCCAGACTGGACTCAGCAATGGACAGGAAGGTCTTGTTCCTCTGAGTGGTGAAGCGTTGTCTCTAACTTTGCTATTTTGTGGACACTAATAGCACAATCGATGCAAAGACCTACCAAGTCAGTACCAAGCCAAGGAGAGCCCCACGCTAGTTTAGCAGTCAGCGTAAGCAGGGAGGTGCAGGTGCACAGAGGAGTGAGTGTATACTCCTTCCCTCAAGGGAGAGAGTGGATGTGATTTTCCGGCTCCCCCACATGTGCCTGTTTGAGATGCAGCAGCTGGAAGCCCAGTGCTTAAATGAGAGGCCCAAGCCATAAACTGGGATCGTTGTTCTTCCTCCTTTGTGAACACTGCATGAATTTGCATGATTACAAGTACCCTCGCTGCAGGGATGGCATGTGATGAGATTTTAATGCTTCGCTAAAATTAGAACATTAACTCTGCAATTATTTTGATACTTTTAAGTTATTCTCTTCTGAAACAATAACACGGAATTCTATCGATCAATTTTGAAGGAAATAGTTTCAAATTTTCTTTAAATTTTGAAAATTTGGCTTTCAAATTTTTCCTATATTTTAGGACCAAAAATCCTCATTAGATTACAGAGTTTGCATTCTCTGTGCTGTGGATGATTGAATCCATCCCAGTTCTCTCTGCATGAAGTTCAGCAGCTCATGTTTGACTGAAGTATCTTGTCCAAAAAAGTATCTGATTGTGATTACAAGAAAAAAGGTGGAGAATCCATACCTGACCTTAGTACTCTGTTACAATCACCATTCATCTTTGCTGTTAAAAAAAAAAGCCCAGTTTAAAATAAGAAGTTACCTGGCTACAGCTTCTACCTCTTGCGTTTTTACCTGTATTTCTACAGTAAATTAATAAGCTCACTTTTTATGTTTGTGAAGAAAATAGATGTACTTCCATAACCAAATATGGAACAAAATAAGTGTACTTCCATAACCAAAATACACTTTTAAACCAAACTTGTAACCTGTTGCATGTGATGTAACAGAGTTGTAAACCCTGTTACTGTTTTTGGGGATTTGATCTGACTTTTCTCTTGACTTTGACTTAACTTGAAGGGGCCTTGATTCAAAGATGCAATTTTTTACTAAATAGCAAAAAATAACGTGCATTTTTAAGTGTGTATCTCTATATTTATATGTATATATTTATTTATAAGTCAATAATACACATATATAACACACAATTTGAAAATAGAAGTTATTCTCTTAAACATGAGATGCTCTGGGTTTGCAGAATTGATTATCAGGTGCAAGAGCTATCAAAATGGAGATGCAGTGGCATTACAGAATTTGAAACAGAAGCACTAAAAATAGATGAACTTTTAAATTTTATTCAAAGAAGCCAAGGAGAGTGCTGTAATCAATTAAATAAACCATGTTCTTTGGCCTTCTACTGATAGTTAAACTGGAAAAAAGCAGTTATAGTCTATCACCCAGGCCAAGTCTCTCACTACTCAGGGTTGTCCCCTGCAATCTATTTACAAAGGTTTTGTCTGACACATTTTGAAGTTAATCTCTGCTGAGATTTTTGTAACTCCCCCTGGAACCTAACAGCTGCCATCATTAATGTTTTTCCTTCCTTTGCTCTGGTCTTTCTCTCTTTGCCATTTTTCATGCTTCCACGGGTCTTATCAAAATTCCCCTCCCACATTAAGTATTAAAGTGCTTGCATGCAGTGTCCTCTTCATAGAGTTTCATCAATAGCAATTTTTCCAGAAACAATGGGATTTTTTTACTCTGAAATTTCTGTAGTTAGACATTGGCCAGTGTTGATGCAATTTACACTCAACTTCTTTTTTTCAACTTCTTTTTTTTCTTCTTACTCCATTTTGAATAACTGAATGCATATTTATTCTTTTGCTTGTGTTTCTCATATTTATGTCAAGTTATAATCTCCAAAAAGCAGGACTGGACTCTCTCATTATTTATTGTTTTGATGCAGAGAGCAATTAAATATAATTAACTGGATGATTATCATTTACTGCTAGAATTTGCTAAGAATGCATATGTTCCTGCAGGGAGTTGCTTGCTATTTCCTGCACCACTGATCTGATGCTGTTTGGAGAGAGCCTTTTTTTCGCTCTCTATTTACTGCTTCACTGATCTGGGGAAGGAAGAAAGTAAGTGTATGAAAATAAGTATGCCCTCGCTTGTGAATAACTATCTCACAGAGAGCTAAGGGACAGAGTTTCACGTTGGCTTTGTGCAGTGCTGAGATGCAGAAACACTAAAATATTCATAATTGGACCATGAAAGAAAGGTAACGATGCAAACTTTTTTACTGCCCATGTGACGCTGAGGGACGCATTCAAGCCAAAAGATTTTGGTTTATTTCTGATTTATTTTCCAAGATGTCTTTGTAGATGTGAGACTCTATGTCAGTGAGATGCTCTTTAAGTGTGTAGAACTGATAAATTTCCTGCATTAGGAAAGAAAGTAATCTTTTCTTCATAAATGCAGTCTGGTCTGCCTGCTACCATACCCTTACTTATGCCTTAAGACATTCTACTCACGAATTTAAGTGATGTTTGGCTGAGGAATAGGTATTCTGCACTGTGGTTTTGTAATTGCCACTATTAAGCTGATTCCTCAAAGCTGATGTTAATATACTGCTGTTTGCCATCACACAAGGTGGTAATTTGAGCTTCTGAGATATTCAGCAGCTCATCTCATCCGAAGGTAAAATTCCTTTCATTAACTTGCCACTTGGTTCTCCCTGTTGGAATTCAGACCTGGGTCACACTTAACACTTCATGCCTTGCCTTGCTAATAAAGTGTGGTAAAGCATTTTCTGCGTAGCTGAGATGTGTCTGTGATAGAAAAAGTATATTTTTTAGCCAAACTTTGTTTTGATAAACAATTATTTAAGGCTCCATTTTACCGTAATCCAGAAAGACACTCAGTTAATTTTTATTTATATTTAGGACTTTTGAGAACTGCTATATTACCAATCTTTTGATTGGTATTTCCAGTAGGCAATAAAACTTTTTCTCCACCTGTGTCAGAAATCTATCTAACTCTCCTCTTAGCGCACTGCTTCAGTGAGAGTTCTTTGAATGATTCTCATATACAAGTAATGCTACCTTACCTGTAGAATAATTTTCTCATCTTTGCTTTGGAGAATGTCTGATCCCTTTCTTGCAGACTTTCAGGGCTTTGTAAACATCTATGGTTTTGTTCCTTTATATTCTGCACTGTTCGCTAAAAATCTCTTTGGACCTGCTGGCAAGCACCACGCTTAGCAGTTAGACAAAAAGAGCCTTCAGATGACTGTGCAAATGTTAGCTAATTATGTCTTCTGTCATTCTCTGAGATAGGCTGGTTTTATCATCCACATTTGCACAGATGGGAAATTCAAACAGAGAGATTTTAAAGTGATTTGCCCTCGGCCAAGCCACATGAAACAGTCTCAGAGCTGAAAATGGAGCCTGGGAATTGTTGCCTCCCACAACCCAGAGCAATGCACCTCTGTTTTGGGCACCAACTGACTCTGTGTAAATATATCCAGTGAAAGTGCTGTGAGTTTTGTACAAAATATTTTGCATTTCTGGCAAGAACAATAGCCAGCCTGGAAAGAAATGAAGATGCTTGCATCTCAATGTCTTAAGGGACAGCTATGATAATCTAAATTGCTGCACAACATACCCTACATATTTCACCCAATGCTTCTTGCACCTGGCCCTGAAACACGGAAGCTGAGCAGCAGCTTAAACTAGATATTTTTTGGCACAGAAGCTTTATGGGGTTATTTACAGTAATTTTTCTCCCTTATTGCATGTCAATATATAAAGGCACCCACAGTTTGTATTTTTTTTTAAGGAAAAGCTGTTGGAAGGAATAGTCTTGCTGCTTTTGTGTGTTGTTTTAGTAAGCTCAAGTACACAACATCAGATGTTATATATTACATATATATGTTATATATTATATACATATATATAAAATGTATGAGCATATAGAATTGTAATAGTCATTGAGTCATGTAGCAGTTCTGAGAGAGCAGGGAAACAGCATGTGATCATAAGAAAAGGACTCGGGGGGACCTCATCACAGTATTCAAGTACTTAAAGGGTAGCCACAAAGAAGGTAGAGCTCTTTTCTTCACAAGGAGCCATGAGGAGAAGACAAGGTGCAACTGGTACAAGCTACACCGGGAGAGGTTTCATCTAGATGTAAGAAAGAAATTTTTGATGGTGAGAACAGTCATTCACTGGAACAACCCGCCAGGGGATGTGGTAGAGTCCCCCTCACTAGAGGTTTTCAAGGTGTGATTGTACAGGGTGCTAGATAATCTTATCTAGGCTCCCATGAATGTTTGGACCAGACTGTTGAAGTCCCTTCCAACCTGGGCTGTTGTATGATTCTATGAGAAAGCTGAATAGTCAAAATTTATGGGGAAAACGTACAAATTTGTAAAGTCTGTGTTTTATCACAACATTGAAATGGATCAGATGTGCTAGTCATCTCTTGTTGAGCTCTTTCAGAGCTATTTGCAGAAGCATTTCACAGAAAGTTCCTTAAGGTCTTTTGTTCTTTGGAAAGGTACACTTAGAACCAACTTCCAAAATGTATTGAAGCTCTTATGCCAACAGACTAGTTTGTATTCTGCTGTAACTTCTAGTGGGTTCACTGTATTCCTTAAGGATACTTGGCCTGGATAATGGTCTTTAAAAATCAAGACTAGGATTTCAAAATTGTTTAGTTAACATGCACAGAGTAGAACTGCATTATATAAATAGGAAGAGCAGACACAAGTGAAGAGTCTACCACTTAGAAGGTAGTTAAATGTACTTTTACTTCTGTGTTACTAATAGTTGTAGGTTCCCCGTAATCATAGAATAAAATCCTTTCCTGCTCCTTTTCTACATATTTGTAATATCAGCTTGTCCTTATTTCCTGGTTAAGGATGATCTTTTTCTGACAAAATAAAATCTTTCTTCTCTCTTTTCTGTGAACATTTGCCAAAATGTACAGTCAATTATTTAGTGCTGTTTTGAAGACAACAATTTATTTGATTCCATTGTTCTCTTTCCATCTCCCCTGTTCACCATGTGTTTTCTTCCCCTTGTCACTGTGTTTTTGAAGGTATTTTGGGGAGCTAGAATCAGAAATGTCAGAGCAAACACAGTTAAAAACTGAGAAGAACTAAAGCTTTCCTGATCTCTGTTCAGATCTGCCATTTTGGGAGATATATTACTGGGTTCTCTTCACAGCTGATTGATCTTAAGCATACACCATGGCCAAGATGAAGTAAAAAAATCTAGAAAAGTTGCAGTTCAGAAGTGGGGAAGGAATATAATTACACATGTGCTTAATAAAATTACTGGAAGGCATTGCTATCCCCAAATTATTCACAACACCTACAAGCAACTTACTAAAAAGACTGGAAGTGAAGGAGGCTGACCTTTTAGCAAAGAACGTGCTTTTTGCCTTTAGCCTGTTTAATGAGAGCACAAACTTGATTGAGATAGTTTTCAAAGTCAAAATTAGCAGAAGGCAACTGATTTGAGGGTCACCTGTCTGTAGTGGCTGTGATACAAAGCTTCTGTGATACAAAGTCTTTCTGTGAATGACTGGGCAAGCAGTTATTCCCTGTTATTCCCTGTGGAGGGAATAAACTGTCCCTGTGTGGTGCCTCATTAGTTTGCTCTCTCCTCCCTTCTTGCAGGCCATCAGTGGATGATATCCCACCCATGCTTGGAGTCCCTTTGTGCCTCCGAGCAGGAGTCACATCTCTCTAAACACAACAACCTCCCATCTGGGAAAATATATGACTGCTCCTCAAACCATCTGTACTCACACGTGAATAGAGATAGATTCGGGAGATTTGTAACACATTCATGCGTAAAAGCGGATAATAGCTAATTCTGATGTGCTAGAGGAAACTGCTGCAGGATTATTACATTCCTAAGAAAAATTATCACATTTGGGCAGCCTGTATTCAATATTTACAAACAGAACAGAGATGGAACATTTGATCATCTGGCAGTGGACCAGGAACGCTCCTCCAGAACTGTGAGCAGGGATATCTTGAGGCCAACAAAATATGTCAGAAGTTTGTAGGAGCGATTACAGTTAGTAAAATGATATAGGCAAGTGGGCCCTGCCTACAAAAATGTGTAAGTAAATAAGGCCATAGACGAGTAAAACAATCAGGGGAAACTGACTGGCGTTTTTTCAGGCAGTACAGCTGAAAAGAAATTATGGGACTTGTGGGTAAATAAGCAAGGTTCCGATTAAAAAACAAAACCTTATAGATGTTTTGCTAAATAGAAAAAGTTTGTGAATAATCCTGAAATTGGAGAAGATTAGCAAAATAAAAAAGATCACTGTATTACAAGTTAAGAACATGCAAAAAGTGTCAGCTATTTTGCAAAATAATGTGTAGAATAAGAGCCAGGCAAAAGGTAGTATATTTATTGGCAATAAAAGACTGTGTGAAACAAAGACCTTCATATTGGGATTTGATTGATTCAGCCTGACTTTTAGGTGATGATGTACTTGTGAAAGCAAAAATAAAATAAGGTGATATTTGCTCATAAAAACACATTTATACAGTGCTTGTTATGAGAGATATTTGACAATTAATTTTGCATAACATTTTCCATTTTAATTATTGTTTTTGCTTGTATTATAAGCATAATAAATGACTTGCAGGCTTATAAAAACTGCCAGGAAGAACAAAAATAAAGCTTACAAAGGAGCTTGCTGCATATCTTTATCTCCAGCAGCTCTCACAGCAATATTTGCATATAATTGGACTTTTGGGAAATACAAAGATTCTTTGGTAGCAGTCTGAGGAGCCGCCCAAAAGCTCATTAATCACTGGTTGTTTTACATTGATGGGATTAATACAAAAGGTTTTCAGTAATAGTAAAGTCTACCTTTCATCCTCTTCCTTCAGCAGAGCGTCAGTCTTTCCCTTTTCCACTTTATGGCAGTATTTAAGATCTGTGGTCAATAGTCTTCGAGTGAACACAGGGGAGAGGATAATGCACTATGGAAGGAAAACAGAGCAAGAAAATAGTGGTGCATTCAGAGGAACGTATCTGCTGCTGGCACTGAGGACTGAGATACAGTCTTTTCAGCTGTTCAGGGTTAAATTTACCAGCTGCATTCTTTTCTGAGTAAGAATTTCCTGTATTTATGATGTTAAAGTCTAAGAAAACAAAACAATTCAGCAATTGCTTTGTCATGCTGTGGTTAAAGTAGCATTTTTTAAATGGACAAAGAAACGTATTATTAGGCGCACTAATGTTCTATTTGAGAAACAGAGTATGCCGATGCAATTAAAGGCATTAAAAGTGTTAAAGACATTTTCAGAATTGATCTTTGACATACACATGCTCACTTCAATTGCACTGAAGGTCAACAGGTCCTGTGATGGCAGCACTCAGAGGTTCACTTGCTTCTGTGCCTGTAGCACTTGCTCTTTGTTTAAGCTACTTTCCAGAAATTAACTCACCCGCTGGAGTAACAGGGCATCTTCTCCTGTGCCTCTCCACTTCTCTGCCTCACTTGTCTTATGTTTTCTTAATGGCATCTGTAGGTTTGCCTTTGCAAGAACTGGGTTGTGCATCTAAACAGATCAACTCTGTCAATAATAAATTCAGGTTAACGCACAAGAATTAATCACTGGAGACTGATGTCAATGGCATATTTTTCTAATAGGAATATTGATTTCACTCTGCTGTAATGATAAGACTACCAAAATTTTAAAGGCTAAGAAAATTGCCACCTATAAATCTGTGTGTTATATGTGTATCATATGCAAGTTCTTTGTGCTTTAGATCCCAAGATTCAAATTAGAAGTACCATCCTTTTCCTTAATTGCATTTATCTTGTTGTAAATGACAGATTTATTGTATCCTTATAATGCTTTATATAGTATGAGGCAACAGCAGCATTTAATAAACTTCTAGCATAGTACATGGTTTCTAGACAAAAATTCAGAAATATGCAGGTAAAGTCTGGAAATTAAACAGTGATAATGGACTAACTTTATGTTACTACTTTTCTCCTTATGCAGCCAAATTTCCTCATATGTTAAGCCTTGATCCCTTAGAATTTTATCTGCTGAAATTTAGTGGCAGTTAATAATTACAGGGAGATCTACAACTTCTTGATTTATCAAGCACTGAAAATTATTATGACAATCCTATAATTTCATGTAATAAAGCAACACCTACCTTCTGTTTCAGTAAATCACAGAAGTCTGTTATGTCTGTTCTGTTGGCCAGCAAATGTGAAGTTAGCTCTTCAACAAAACACACTTGTCACCACCAAGACACACTTGGTTTAAACACCAAAGTTTATTTGTGTTTCTTGTGCCTGAGGTAATTTTTAGATACAAAGAAAAATAAAATGCGTAAGACCCAATTAACAAATACAAGTGAATAACTAATTTCTAAAACTATGACCTGGTTACCAAAAGCCGGGAGCATAAAACTGGAAGGAAGTCAGATACCACTGTGAGGCCCATTATGAGCTGCTTTTTACCTCTGAGAACTAGTCTACTTTATGGTATGTTTCTGTACCTTCCCAAATCTAATAGGTTCATTCTTAACTCACAAAAATTGTGGCCTCCACTGTTATGAGATGTAAACTACTTAAAAACCATACTTGAGTCGCTAAGGGTATTTTACATTAAAACAAGATTGACAAATTTGGCCAGATGCATCAATATTTTTCATTCAATTTCCACTGGTACAAGGTAGAATCATAAATAATATATAATTATTAAAATATGCTGTTGATAGCTTTCAGGAGAGTAGATCACCACAGATTTATATGTGCACATCTGCCAGTTTACTTCAGTTCAGGGTGCATAAATAAAGTTGCATAAATATGCATAAAATGAGTAAGTGGAAAGAAGCATCCTTTGGTTCCGCAGTGTTCTGTGCATCTCCTCCAGGCTGTGTATAGACCACTCTTACATAGGCATCTCCTCTGGAATGAGAATCAAATGAAGCCTTAAGAGGGAAAAGTTTTCCAGGGAGACTTGTTATTCCACAGTGGATGATTTTCAGCCATCTGCATTGCTGACTGGAGCACAGTTTGTTAGAGGTGTTAAAATATTAACAGCTATCAAAACGAACACCTAAGGAAACCTAGAAGCTTCTCTTTACGCTTGCCCCATAATTTTCATGTAGGGGAATACTTAGATGTCTATCTTGCTGATAATGAGAACCCATTGGGGTCTGACTTTTGGGTATGCAGATGCCTTTGACATTGAGAGCAGCAGCCTGAGTTACCTGTGTGATCTGTTAGTGACACTATAAGATGGTGTCTCTACAGAGGCAACTCTGCAGGGTAAGACACCACTTCTCATAGCACAAACTAGAGAAAAATATTTTCACTTGTGTACAATTAAGGATGGACATGCAACTACTGATAAAATACAGTTCATACCATCCTAATTTTATTTCAAGAGTAATGATAAATCTCAAATATAATGACAGAATCACAGAGTCACCTAGGTTGGAAGGGACCTTTCAAGATCATCTAGTCCAACCAGTGGGAAAAAAAAAATGGTTTGGTTTGATTTGGTTTGGTTTTAAAAACCAAATGTGAATTCTGAAACCTGCCTTCTTTACTCTTCAGGTTTTCCAGTGAGAAGCCAGATACGGGGTACAGTGGGGTTCCCGAGTCCAGGAACCCCCTCTCACAGCCCGAGCCCCGACCGGAAGCCGGAAGCCGGTGGCAGCCAATCAGGCGCGGAGGGGGGCGGGGCCGCGGACATTTAAACGCAGGGAGAGCAGACATTCGTTTGGCAAGGCGGCGGCGGCGGCAGCACCGGCAGCAGTACCGACGGCGAGAACCTAGGTGAGCCCGCGGGGAAGGTGGGATGGCGCTGCACGGTGGGGTTTCCGAGCTCAGGAGCCCCCACTCACAGCCCGAGCCCCAGCTGGAACCCGGTACCCAAACAGAGGCCCCACACAACCACGCAGGCCCTCAGGCAACTGGCTGTAGGAGTGTTGGAGGCTGGTAATGACGAACAATAGAGACAACACCCGTGTTAAGTGTGACCAGATCAATGAGGTGACCCAAGGAACAGGGAGGAATGGATACAGGTGCCTGTTGGAAAAGGGAAGGGAAACCCCTCACAGCCCCCTCATCTTTCCACTTGCTCTTGTACAAGTATGGGGCCCTGGAGGCTGAGAATGAGGCAAATAAGAGGGGAGAAGAAACACCAACTTGGGAGGTTCCTAAAACAAATCAGTTGCCACCTCACATCAGAACCTCTCTCCTAAAAAAAAAAGAGGAGGGTAATTGTTACTGGAGACTCCCTTCTGAAGGGAACAGAGGGCTCCATATGTCAGCTGGATCCTTCCCACAGGGAAGTCTCTGCTCCCTGGGGCCCGGGTCAGAGATGTAACCAGAAGGCTGCCTGGTCTGGTACAGCCCTCTGACTACTATCCCTTAGGAATTATGCAGGTGCGAAGCGACAAGGTCAATACTGGAAATTTTAAAACAATCAAAAAGGACTTAAGAGACTGGGGAAAAGGGTTGAGGGATCAGGGGCACAGATAATTTTCTCGTCAATACCCTTAGTTGCAGGAAGGAATACTGAGAGAAATAGAAAGATATGCACAATTAACAAGTGGCTCAGAAACTGGTTCACCAATGAAAAATTGGGTTTTTTGATCTTGAGGAACTTTATATGGCACCAGGTGTGCTAGCAACAGACGGAGCACACCTGACTCAGAGGGGGAGAAAGATACTGGCAAGTGAGTTGGCAGGGTTTGTTGAAAGGGCTTTAACCCCCTCCCCCTTTGAGCCTAGTTTAAACACAGGTCCAGCAAAAATATGCCTGAGGAGAGCATTCAGATTGTTACCTCACTTGAAATGGGAGATGATAACAGTGTCAGAAGGGTCCATGGCCAGTGGCAGGATAACACATCAGGGTTCGTGGAATGTAGTGCTGGCAGCACTGCTGGTCATGAGATTCTGGAGCATTTGAATTGACTTTCTGAAGGAAAACATTGAAGGAATATAAAGCCAATCTGGTATGCTTCAGAAAAGTGATTGCACTGTGGCACATACTCAGATGCCATGAAGCACTCTGTTAATATTCTTTGAAGCTAGAGCAGGCTATTTTATAATTTCCATTCTAAATGAAAATTAACTTAGCAAAACTCAAATGAAGAGTAAATGACATAATAAAGAGATTACAAGCAGAGGGCTCAATCAGAACCTTAAATTAACTAAAAATAATTCAGTAAGGTGAATGAAGAGGACTATCAATATCAAATCAAAGCAAAAAGAAATTGGGTTTATAATGCTTTTTATGGTATACTTTTTAATATGTGATAACCATATTGGAAGTTCATTAGTATGCATAAATCCATGGGAACCATATGGAAATACATCTTACAAAGGACTAGCACACAATAAATTTTACAAAAGGCATAAAATATCTTTAGGATGAATGATCACTCTGAAAGTAATGTGCGCTAAAATTGTAGGAGTGGTATTCACTCATTAGTTCTATGAAGCCATTAACTGCACAAAATCATTCTTTTTTGCATATCCATTTGTCATATAAAATCATTAGCTCCCTCATAAAATTGTTAGAAATGTGAAATGATTTTTCAAAAAAATCATTAGTTACAGGGTATTACATTATAAAAATCAGTGGCATATTACTTCATCATTTTCTGCATAAAAATGTGTCGGTTATGCAAAATCATTTATGTTGATAAATAACTTTTAAAGTAGCTTTATTGTCCAATAGTCAGGCTGTTAGCTGTTCGGATTCAATAGTAATTTTTATGGCCAAGACATTTATTAGTTATGAAAAACTCTGAAATGGACTAGAACTAACATTACTTTCCACCCTGCTAAAATTGACAGTTTTAAAAAGCGATCTTGTTCTCTGTAAATGTGCTCTTAGAGTCTTGAATAGCGGCTGCTGTTCCTCTTTATTTACCATCATTTTGTCGCTGTTTGAATTCTATTCACTACAGCTTTCAGGTTCTCATTCTCACATCCTAAGATAGGTTCAGGTAAAAGCTTTCATCGCAGTGATTTTGGTCATATCATGGATGGTTTTGTACAGGCCCCGGTTGTACTAGGAAGAGTCATTTACACATCAAAATGGAACATATTTTCTTGCGCTCTCACACAGTAGTCAGAAAACTTTTAAGCACACTAGGACTGATTAATTTCTGGAAGTGAGAAATTTGAAATGTAGAAGTTGTAGATTTCAAATTGTACAAGAAGAAGCTTTAACAGGAACTGATAACTGTGAAAGCCACATGAAGACATAAAGTGCCATGGAGGAACCCCCACAGATTTCTAAGTCATAAGACTTCTGCTGGGGAATGGAGCTTTCTTGAGCACAGTCGTTCGAGGCCAATTATTTGATTTTTTATATATTTTTTTTTAGTTGTCAAATTGTAACTACAAATAGTTAGTAGTTCTGTAGAAGCAAGAAAAGTGTTTTTCTCCCAAGGAGTCTATAGGCTAAGGCTTACCTACTGTTGCCAGCCTTTGAATCAGGGATAAGAGGGAAACAGGTAACGTACTGTATAATGACATCTGTGTTAGAGAAACAATCCATGTCAATGGCAAACCCACTGAGGTTTCTTGAATCCCACTGGTGGGGGGGGGTTGACCCTTCCCAGGGAATTTGTGGATGCCCCATCCCTGGAAGAGTTCAAGGCCAGGCTGGATGAGGCTTTGAGCAACCTGCTGGGTTGGTGTCTACTGGGAGGTGTCCCTGCCCGTGGCAAGGGCATTGGAACTAGATGATCTCTAAGATCCCTTCCAACCCAAACCATTCTATGATTCTATGACCCTGGCCGACAACTAGGCTCCCACACAGCTGCTTATTCACTCCCTTCCCCAGTGAGATGGGGAAGAAAATCAGCAGACTAAAAGTGAGAAACAACTCCTGGGTCAAGATAAAGACAATTTAATAAGTGAAAGAGAGAAAAAAAAGTGATGCAAAGGCAATTAATTGTTTATTGTGCTCCAGAAGCAAGACCAAGACCAGCCAGTCTATGAGCAATGTCTGCTTTGGAAAAACAGCATCCCCAGTTTTTTATTTCTAAACATGATGTAAAAAGGTAGGGAATATCCCTTGGGTCAGCTGTTCTGACTGTGTCCCCTCCCAATCTCTTGTCCACCTCCAGCCTACTCACTGCAAGGGCAGTGAGAAACTTGGTCAGAGAAAGACTTGTTCCTGTGCAAACACTGGTTATCAGTAGCTAAAACATTGGTAAGTTATTCAACACTGCTTTAGTCAACAAAGCCAAAACATGGCATCCTATGGGCTGCTGTGAAGAAAGTTAACTCCATCCCAGCCAGATGCAGTACATCACTACCCCTGCTGTCTAGCAAAACTGTATCTAAAGAGATAGGAAACAAACTAACAAGGAAAAAAACACTCAAAACCAGAAAAAGCTACCCCAAAACCCTGCCACCAAAGCAGTATTTTGAAGAGGCATGGGGGCTTTCTCGGTAATACCTTCTATTTATGGCAAAAATGCAAAGCATAAGATAGTGTTTCACTCCGTATCATTTGGTGTTGTCTCGAAAGTGGAAAACAGTCAGCTGAAATTCAGTCTTAAAGAAGCTTTTTAAATGCAACAGAAATACTGGTGCTTTGCTCTGGTGGGTAGTTTTTTATTAAGGGCTGAGATCTGGAGCAGCTTTCGTTTGTAAGGTTAAGAATGAAGGAATTTAAATGGGATGAGCAAGTGATCACTCAACTGAAAAAAAAGTAAATTTTCTTTCAGAAGATAGTAGGATGTTATCTTTCACCCCTGTCTTACCATGTTTCTGTTTAAAAACTTGTTATTCTTTTTAGGTCTTGATGCTGCATCCTTCCCTCTGGGATTTCTGGGTTAGTGGTATTAGGCTCAAGAACTAAAATGGTGACAGAATATTGCTTTGTTGAGATTATCTGTTTATACAAAAGCAGAGCATGGGTGGTCTATGGCCCTTCTTGACTCTCTGTTAAGGAGCCTTTTAATTTCAGGATGTGTTTTCATGAAATATTCTGAGTCCTCCAGCTCTGGATTGTTGGTTCTGTGGCACAATCCACCAGTGTATTGTGAAGGGACCAATTTACGTGTCAGTCACAGCATCACTCTGGTCCTTCCAGCTGTGTAAATTCTTGGTAACAGAAAAAGGCAGATTCTGGAAAGTAAACCTGAGACAATACTTTCCTCTTATGATAGCAACTAACTGGAATGTAAGTTTTCTTTTTGTCGTGATTATTGCTGGTGTAAGAAGGATTTTGGTCACATACAGATATGTGCACCCTTCTTGTAAAATTGCTTCAGGAGGTGAAGGGGAAAAATGTGGGAAGAGAAGTGAGAGATGGAGTCAGAGAGCATGAGAAAGGAGGCATCCAATTCCTCACAGCCTCCCAGTAATTCCTCCTGAATGGGTAAATGACTCCAATGTGCTCAGTAGCTGAGCAGCTCTGCTTAACGTAATAAGCAAAAAAAAAAAATCAATATGCCTTCCCTAAGCTACTAAAAAGTACTGTGGTTGTCCACGTCATTACGTAGCAAACAGAAACTGCATTTTTCAATGAGAAACATCTATTATAGAGCCAAAGATTCCCTTATTCCAGTGCTTAGAAAAAACTTCTTGCTGTTTTAACACAGAAGTTTAACTTCTGTGGTGGGTGCCTAGCCACAAATCTAGCAGTTAAAATGAACAGAGATGCCACCACATCTCTCTCAGAGATGCCTCTTTCACCTCCAGGCATTGACCTTGGCTGATATATTTTGCATTCCTTATTGTCTCTCTCATCCTCTCATTCCAGAGGGCCACATCTTTAAAGAGTCTTTCAAGTGACCCTTATAATTGCAGTTTTTCTCCTCCAACTGCCATCTATACCACTTACAATCCCTTCCCAATTAAATGATTTTCCTCACTTAAAACCTGAAACTAATATTATAAATGTGATTTGAGCTCCATTAGGTCTTCAGTCTTTCTAATTTTTTTTTTTTACAATCTGTAACTTGACCAGACTATAATTTATTTAGTTTCTGAGAGCCCTTAATTATGTCCATGAGGACAGAAAAGATTTTGAAAGAGTATCTGAAATATGGTCCTTGGTGCTATCAAATTATAAATAGTACAGAACAGTCTTGTGATTTCGTAAAGAAAATAGGCTTGGAAAAGGTCTTGAAAGGACAATAGATATTTGTCTAATTTTCCCTATAAGCCCCCTTGACTTTTCCAATGGATATTCTATAACATTCTCCGGGCAGTTTTTACCAGTGTTTGAATCTTTAATGTTAGTAAATCCCCTCTTTTTGTGCAATTTAACTTCATTGTTTCTTGGCTGTCATAAATGATCCATAGTCTGCCTGTGTTCTTCTGTCATATGAAGTAACTGTCCCACACGGCTTTGCAGAGCAGCAGAACAACAGTTACAGATTTGGAAACTTTCCATTTCAATTCCTTCTTTTATATTTTTTTTTTCCTCACATTTTCTGATGCTTATCACAGAATAAATGTAACTCAACTGGACAAGGCTGTGAGAGGCTGCTCTAAGTTGTCTGTGCTTTGAAGAAGAGGTTGAAGTGCATGCCCTTCAGAGGCCCTAGACAGCCTAAATTATTGTGGGTTTTTTTGGAGGAATAGCACAACTCTGGTATGTATGTGTACTGTTGTCTTGCAGAGTGAGTCCCTTGAGTATTTTTGCCTTTGTGTCATGGAGAAACTACTACAGTCTTTTTTTTTTTTTCTTAAAAGACAGTTTCAAATCAGACCAATGTAGTCTGTTTAAAATTACAAACCAGAAAATTAATGAGCTTTCAATCTTAGGCTGGTACTCAGCAGAAAAACCTCAGCCCAAATACTCACAGGCTAGAAAAATTGCAAGCAGCTAAAAACTGGTACTTATAAAGAAAAAGTGATGGGCAACATCAGTAATATAGAATACGAAGCCCCAACACTGTTATGAATATATTATTTGAATGAAAATCAAGTTTTCTAGGATAAAAATGAAGCCCAGTATCTGTCCCCCCGTCCCACTCTTCAAAAATAATCAGAACATGCAACACCTTATTTTAAATGCAATCTTCCATGTCTACGTGGAGGTCATCAGCTGAGTCCTGCATTATTCCTGGTAGCTTAGGTTGAAATAAGTATTTGCCTAAAGTTGCTATGGTTGAATGCCCCAGCATCATATCTATGCATGCTGTGAAAGCAGTGATAAACAAGATACATTTTTATTGCCTTGAATGTTCTATGTGTCAATAGGGTATTTGTTAAGCTGGAAGATGGTTCTGTAATGAGCACCCCTCTGTGTCCTGGAGTATAAAACCTGCCTTGGCCAGGTCTCCCATCCGAATCAGAGAGAAGGCCCATCAATCACATTTGATGGAATTAAGTGCAGATATTTAATGGTTTGTAGGACATTATACTGTTAATAAACTGAGAGTTACATTTAAAATAAATGCCAAGAACATTTCAATCACTTATATTTTGGGAATCGGACTGTGATTATAGTCAACCTAGTAAGCAACACGACCTTCATTTGAAACGTTTTGTCATCCTGCAGTAGTGTACTGACTGATGATTGGTTTAGGTGAAATGCAAATCCTCCCCCAAAATCCAAATTTTTGGAAGCTAATTCTGCTTTCCTGGTAAAACCAGATATATCCACGTGGGCCAAGCTCAGCACAGCATTCTGTAATGTTCTCTAACTGACAGGCTGCAGATAGAGTCACATGAATGACGTGGGTTTTAAGTATCTGTAGAAAATGACCATATGTTCTACAGATTCCTCTACAGAAATTCCTCTGTTAAACTTCAGTTTTTACTCCGATCAGTCCTGGAGCTATAATGCACAAAAGCAGGAAACTATGTTTATAGTTTTGTATATCCTAGGGCCATTGAACCCCAAAGTAGAGAGCCATGAATAGCACCTTTATAATGAAGAAATTTTATCCTTATAGGGTTTAAAAGACTTTGATCCCTTACCGTGGTAAACTAACATTTGTTCCTTAATGTTAGTTGAGCTAGGTTAATACCACTTAGCTAGGGATTTGGTTCTTAGTATTCATCTTGAGTAATAAAAGTTTTATCCCAAACCTTAGGCATTCACATCAAAGAATTAGTCCAATATCTGCTCTTGTAATTCTTGTAATTCTTTCCTCTTACTGAAGAATACCATGGTGAAACCACTGTGAAAATTATGTGAGAAACTCCTTGCCTGTAAAATCAAGCCCCCAGGAGTAATACTGTAAGGTCCTGAGTTGCATCTCTCACCTGAGTTTCTTGTATTTATGTAATGATTTAATGTACGTTCAGATTCAAAGGGTCAATGCTCCAACTTCAAGAGATATTGAGTGCTTTTACTGGCATCATATGCAAAGCATTAAAAGAGATTTCCATTCAGTTAAAGTTCACTCTCATCCCAAGTTATCTTGACATCTTTTGGAGTAATGTGGTTTGAAGGTCAATCCTGTTAGATAGCAGAAGTGGCATGTTTGAGAAAGATAATAATATTCATGAGAGGGTGGGTTAAAATATTAAGAAAGGGAAGGTCAATGGAGGTTTCAATGAGACATGAAGCTTTGCTTCTTATTCAACATTTGGGAGGTGCAAGTATTTACATTTTCAGACCTAGTAGTACAGAGATGGTGTTGTATATTCTCCCTTTGGTAAACAACTTGGACATCATTGTACTTATACAGTTGGCACTGAAAGGCTTAAAAGTTCTTAGAAAATGATAGCATGTTTAAAGAATGAATATTTTAGAACTCTGTTATATGCTCATGCTCTAATCTAGCCAGTAGTCTGATGAGAGGCTGTGATCAGGGTGAAATCATCTGAATTCCAGGATCTGTTTGGTTACATTTAAATGCAAGTAGGTTAATGACAGTCAGTAAAAAGCAAAGGCCATGAACACCTCTTCTACATGTTTCAGTATATTCATCTCTGCTGGACTTTCAGTTAGATCTATGGTTCCCTGACATCTGATTAACCTTCCGGTGAAATTTCTAGCTATGGCATTGTTCTGCAAGAGCTGGATATTGGCTACAGGCATTTCCAGTGAGGCCAAATGCAGATGCTGATATTTGGCTTGGAGATGTGACCACATTTAATAGCTAGTCATGTCAACATACAGTCATGCAAAGTAGCTCATTTGTCATGCAAATCAAGGATTGCCAAAGGCCCTCCTTTGCTCATGTGAGCTGGCTGCCAGAAAGATGTGGAAATTATTTCAGCACAGGTTCTTAACCCTTAATCAGGAGATGTTTTAGACATTTATTAAAAAGGCCTGGATCCAGGGTCCTTTCTCAGCTAGGAAGCCCAAAGCTCATCTCCTTAAATACAATTTTTTGAACACAGCAAGCTGCTGGTGGAGATGAAGCAGTAGGGATACATTAACTCCTTTAACCCAGCTGAGAGTTTGGAAAAGAAATGCCCTTGCTGTACAGGGTGGTAAGGATTAACAGTATGAACAATACATTTTACATTTGAAAGCACATACTTGCTATGTACAGTTATGAACCTCCCTCACCCCAAAATTGAACCTGGACATAACATCTTACACGTGCCTTTAACATACAGTAAATATTTGTAACCTTACATATATTTGCCATAATTGCAAAAAAACCTGTCAAACTTGTTTGTACAAGCCATAGGGATTTTAAGGAGGAATATTGCTTGCTGTGCTTTGTTTACAAAAGCACGGAGTCAGCAATTAGTGTTTTATGCTCCTGATGTTTAGCTTTCCTCTGTCATGTGATTCTTAACTCCTACAGTAAAAAACCTGCCGCTTCAAGATCTATGAGCTCCATTTGGGACCAGAATGCTGGATAATGATATTTGTTCCTGGTGTTTGTCATTGTTTGTGAGCCTGCTTGAGCAATTTCTCTGGGACCACAAGTTATATTGTTTGTGCAATTTGCCAGAGCATCCTGTATATGGTAATGAGATGCAAAAACAGCGAGTACAAGCACAAACCAAAGATTTACATGGCCAATGTTATATGACTCCTGTTTGCAAAATACATTCTCTGTATCAAGGCACTGGCAGTCTTGTGTGTACCAATCACAAAATGCATTCTCTATGTAATGTAAAACACATACTTTTATTCCCTATCAAAATCTTTGTATAAAACAGTGTTTTCTTTCAGAGAAACTTTACAGAAATACGTAATTATGTAGAGGGCTAAATATTGATACATTATCAAATAGCTGGTGAGAGGAGAATTCTTTGCTTATGATATTAGGAAAGAAGGGAACCAATACCTAAAACCAAAGCACTTAAAGAAAAATTTAAGTGTTGCTTGCTTGCCAACTTCAATAGCACTAAATTTTGGTGACAGGATATTCATTCTAATAATATGCTGCACACTCTGCTGGAAGAGCTCACACACAAGCTGTCCATGAACACCATGGACAGGTGGTGATTCCAGCTTCTTCCAGCTCTTCCTTACCTTCTCTTACTACGTTACCCTTCTCAGAAAGTTAGGTTAGAAATACTTTTTGTGAATTGAATACTTGCTTTTGAATTAGTTTTCTCGAGGGTTACAAAATCATAGCAGTCTTCCTAAGGCACACGTCTATACAATAGTCAATACCATGACAGAATATTGAAACTATAGCAAGTTATTATTTTCTTGGATTAAAAAAAACATTAAATTCTGTTACCCCGTTCACAACAACATATGCTGACGGTTTAGTTTGGCCTCATTTTTCAAGTTCATTTAATAGTATTTTATGTAGTTTAGACAATTGGCAGAGTTAACTTTAAATTTACATTATATAATATCTGCAGTTATTAATGGTAATCAAAGTTCTTTCATCCCCAGCTTTTACTGTGAGGTTCATTTGGAGACAAATAGTGTATATTTTCCTAGTTTACTTAGATGTTATAGCTATTAACAAGCAGGTGGATATAGCGTATACCCTCACTCCATTAACAGCTTTCTCCTGGCACTGTGTGCTGTGCCCATATTTTATTCCACCTGCCAAAGTAAATTGCAGGAATCGACAGACTGGTGACAAAAATGATTAGTGACTCGAAATACTTCAGCATGGGGAAATCGAAAAGTTTGGCACTGCTTCTTACAAAGAAAGTAAATGAAAGTATAGAAAGTAATAAATGAAAAGGCAGATTGCTGTTTCTTATGAAGAAATGCTTTCCTCTCACCAGATTAGCCCAACACACTGTTTTGTCAGACTCTATGGCGGTGATTACAACCAATGTTTCTGTGAATAAGAGTATTGAATTCTATAGATTTCCAGGATAATTTCCATAGAAACTGCTTGGGTTTATCGCTTTTCACTTCTACACTGTTCCGTTGTAAGGCATCTGTATAGCTAACGAGCATAATAAAAATGGTTTGCATGTACACCCTTATGCTCTTGTACCTCCTGTACTGGATCAGAACTGTGATCGGCTGGACCTTCCATAAAAATTTGCAACTATGCAAATCAGGGAGAAGGGAATTTTTGCCCAGCAATTTTGCAACCCTGACTTACGTTGTACAAAGGAAAGATTACTGAGGAGATGTAAAACTCTGCTAATTACATGGAAAAACACAATCTTTGCTTCCTGAACCTTGCTTTCCACATTCTCTGCTATTCTTTCCTTCCATTGATCAGAGCAATATACCTTTTGGAATACACTGGCCAGTCTCCCCTGCCTGACTAAGCTTTTTTCCCCATGGTGGCTTTAGTGCCTTGGCCACTGGTGGTTGATGAAATGGAGGCTTAATCATGACCATATGTGAGAGCTGTGTGACATTCCTGCAGGTTAGGTGGCTCTGGTTTGAAAAACCCCATCTATACTTAAACTTCACCTTTTGTGTTGCACCAGCACAAAAAGGGGTAGGGAGGTAGGGGGGAGGAAACAAGGGAACTTCCAGCATCTATAATTTCAGATGGAATAGGATTGAGTGTAATAGTTACACTCAATTAATAAACCAGAGAGATGTCCAAGTCTTCTTCTATCCTGAATTTTCTGCTGAAATTTGCAGTAGGAATTAATTTAAGCATATTACTAAATATGTTAAAGAGTTATTCAATACAGTGCAATCAGATCTTCATGTAACACATTTCTGCTGTCCTCTTAAAGCTAACTTCTCTGTCCCCAGAGAGCTGAAAGCTCCTGCTAGGCTACTCTCTTCTCTGCTTATCATCTGGTGACTAAGCTTAGCCTAAAATTTACCTGGTCCCTGAATGGGGCAACACTGTGATACCTGGGTAGCTTTTGAAAATGCCCACCTAAAGGGAATGTTGGAGAAGCACAGAGGCTGGACACAGGCTACCAGGAGATCACGAAGTCCTGGCTAGTGTTCAGCCATTCCTGTTGGCTCTCTTTAGAATCAACCATCATATGAGCCAGTGCCTCGCCAGAGTGGATGACAGGAATTCACCCCCAAATTAACAAGAAGCTAAAGACATACACCTTATTTTTCTTTTTAGCCTGTAACTGAAACATTTATTTTTCATATGGGTGAAAAAAAAAAAAAAAAAAAAAAGAGGAGGAGGCTACGATGTCTATTTTAAGATGAAAACCATTTAATAACTAGTTTGGAAACAAAAACTTAGAACCTAGTGTAAAGTTGCAGTTCTGTCTTTTCTGATGAGCTGCTAATGACTGCTTCTTCCCTCTGTTGTTTCTTCTCTTGGAATTTCCTGCCTTTGCTGCTTTTCCCTCTTCTGCTTTTCATTTTTTACTGCCTCCTTCTCTCTTCTTCCTATGAATCATATTCTTTTGCCTGATTAGTATCAGTCTTTTCTGTCTCTGAGACATTACTTTTATAATTATATTACAGGTGTAAAGTCTACAGCTGCTCTTCAGTCTTTCCCTTTTTAACATGACATTTTCCTGTTGCACTAAGCACAGATATGCTCATTTTCAACCTCAGGCCTGAGACATGCCTAAGGAAAGTAAAAACTTCTAAAAGAAACAAACTTTTAAGTGACAAATCCAGACAAATTTGCAATAGTAGCAAACAGCCTGTGCCCCAGAATAAGAAAACAACAAACTAAGAAAGGAAATACAAATAACATACAAGTTAAGCAAATAGAACAAAAAAGGATAAAATACCTGGAAATAAAGATCAGATTTTGAACAGCTTTGATCCCTCTGTCTCCATCTGCAGCTTGCAACATAAACAGTCTTCATGTTTAAAAACATGATGTATCAAAGGCAAGCTCTCACCTAGATGTACTGACTTGCTTTGCCAATGGTCCAAGATGACAAGATGTTTTCTCTTTCACGTGTCACAACATCTGTGGACCTCATACGTGTTTTAAATTTAGTGAAGTCAAGGTAATTTACTTTGGGAGTAAGGCAGATGCTTGAGACTTTTTTATGTTTGTTTTGGAATTGGACTGTATTTAATCATAGATATTCCAAGAAAACCCATTAATTGTTTTGAAATCTTTCACATTATTAAACATTGTATTATTAACAACAAATTTGTGCCTTACAGTGTAAATATATATGAGAGAAAAAAAAAAGTCTATCAAATCACTTTGTGAAAATAAACTGAAACCAAAGAACCTGACCCTAGGAATCTCAATTCTACTATAAGAACATACATAATATTTACAAATTCATAGCATATATTTAAACATAAATCTTACCTAAGTAACCATTTATTTTAGGCACATAACAGTCTGGGACATTAATAAGAATGAATGTATCTACATGTTAAAGCTCTCTGCGTTATATTGCCTCATAAGCCTAAAATTTATCTTTGACTGTCTTACTGAGCAGAGGAACATCTCATAATACCCAAAGTCTTGATTCCCTGGCGAAAACACAGACTAAGTGAACAGAGTTATGAAGTCTGTGTTGAGCCTGAAAGTTTTTTTGATCTGGAACTTTAGATCTGTTTGTCCTTGAGACTGTGGGTGAAGCAGCCCTAAGCAGGAGCCCTCTCCTCATAGCCTGCAGAGCAGCAGGGTAACCAACACCTACACTCCTGTCTGGAAGAAGAATTCTAAGTTAGTTTAATGTCTAAAAGAGGAATTTAATTTATTAATAACACGATGCTTTTTAAAAATTAATTTACTCATGCAGTCAGTGTGAAGCCAGTAAGTCTAATTTAAAACAAAGACCAGTAGCCTCTTGTCTTAGGCATTTAGTTTAAGATTTAGCAACTGCTGTCAGGAGTTTGCAGTCTAAATAAACAGAACAGAACGAGGGAGGCTGAAAGGACTGGAGTATCCTGAGTTTTATTGATGGGAGGTGTACAGAGATTAAAGTATTTGCCTAAGGACATATTAGGAGAGGATGATGATTAGCTTAATGAATGCCTTTACTGCAAGATAAGATCCTGTGTACCTCCGTCTCTTCATGCTTCAGTCTGCTTTGATCAGTCGATATCAATGTCACTTTTTAAGATATTTGAAAAGAACTCATACAGGAGACTGCCTGAAAATATCAGGCAGGTCTGATGGAGGAATATGAAAGTCTTAGCTTGAAGTGTGTCACAGTTCAAAGGTCACAGAGATAAGGATAACTTCTTCAGTTTTGTTCTTTCAACAAGAATAATACATATGCCAGTCATTAGCGTGAAGCTTAGAAAGAAGACTAGATTTAACACTAATGTATTTTGTCCCCTAGTCCATGTAAACATTAATGCATTCTTAACAGATTTTGTATTCAGGGAGAAATGAGAAACAGGCCTCACATATTTCTCTCGTGTTTGACATGCATCCTAAGGATGCATGGCAGGGAAAAAAGCCAGACCTGCAGCAGCCAGTAGTAAATCAGAGGTGTTTCCCTTGGATGGTGGCTGCCATTGCTTCACACAACATGGGCACACAGCGAGGAGATGCACAGAGTGAGGCTGTCCCAGCAGGGAGCTCATGTTCTTACCTTCCTTCTGAGAATACCTTCCTCTGACTGTCATCACAGTTGTCCCATGCTGTCTCTGAAGTGTGATATCTCTTTCTTTTAAAGATTTCACTAAAGCTGCTCTTCTTTTCTTCCCATCTCCTCTCCTTTGTTTTCTCAACACCTGAAGAGCGGTTGTGGTGCATAATGCTATAATAAGCCTTAATAGAGGTGATTTGTGAAGGGAAGAAACGAATGGGCCTAATTTTCAAATAACCAATTGCTCACAGATGGCAAGTGCTCAGGGACTGAGATGCTGAACGCATGCAGCTGTGATCTGTTGCAGAGTGAGAACTGCACAAATTCCATTTGCAAATGTATGGCATCTTTTGACTGTCAGCTTCAGATGATAGCTTCTGCCTTTACAAATTTCCATCCATAATTTTTTTAATCTCATGACTTGACAGGATTATAATGGCCAGATATTTCAGGTGCTCTGAGACAGTAAGTTGTAATTTGAAGAATGCTAGACTGGTGGAAGAGGCAGAGGCAGACAGTCATATCACATCCAGGAGCCTAGTTGAGTCATGAGCCTCCTGTACTATCAGGCAGTGTAGTATGCACCTTCACAAAGATGACAACTTTTCCTTGAAATATGATATTTCATGAAAGCAAAAGAGAAAAAACAAACCGAAGTTTTCATCCGTGACCACAAGAATTGTGTTGTAATCAATTCAGAATGTGCTGCCATGCACTTCTGAACAGGAAAAGAAGGAAAAAAAAAATCAGAATTCATTAAATGTTCCTTTTCCACCTGTGTGAATGAGTAGTGGTTAAATAAACTTGTTAAAAGATCTTCACCTTCATTGCTCATTTCACAAGAAGACATCATATGGAAGACACAAGACTGCTGGAAGAAATCATTGCAAGTACCTGCTTTGTCTTAGTTTGTAGGAGGCAAGATTACACCAAAGAGACAGTCTTTCCAGAGGATCCCAAGACACCAAGAAATTTGGGGGTTAGTTTAATCTGAGCTATTTTGGGGTTAGAATCAGCTATTTCTTCATGGATAGTTCTACAAACCTAAAATTATTTTTTTTTTCCAGCCCACTGTAGATGTTATCTGAAGAGGTTAGGTGTCTCACCTGGAAATTTTCAGCTCTTATTAAATCATGTGAACATCCTCTGGTTTCAAACATAGGAAGAAAGGATTTTCAGGGAGTGATCAAAACCTTAAATTTCAGTCCTGTGTTAGGAGCAAAATCATAACAGAGAGCTGTAGAAGTAGAAACATCTCAGAGACACTTACCAGATCTGTAACAGCCCCATGAAGTTCAGTTCCACCAGCTTGTGATGTTGTCTTATTAGTCAGTGGCAAATGATGGCATTCATATGCTAGGCCTACTGTCAAGCTGTCAGCAAGCTGACATCTTAACTTCATGAAGAAAATAAATATAAAGGTAAAAAACTCATTCCCACTTGTTCTTTTAGGTTTTACAGACTCAAAGGATAGAGAACTGATGGAAGCTAAAATGAAGGAAATATATAAAAAAAATCTCAGTGTTCAATCAAATTCATATAGACCTGTAAGAAAACAAGTGGAAAGCATTATTTTAAATAAGAGGTTTGTGAAAGGTCATCAGTGACTTTACCTCTGTAGGAAAAATCTAAAGTCAATAGCACAGATGTAAGTAGTTTTGTGCAATTCAGTTTGTAATGCAAAAAGTACTTTTTGACTAAGAATCTTGAGAAAGCAGAGGCTGAGCTACATTTGGAGATAGTTCAACAATATGTTGAATTTAATAGGTAAAAATGACAACTGGGTTAATAAGTCTAGCAATCAATGAGGTAAGGCTGTGAAAGAGAATGGATATTTTAAGGAACTAGAGGTATAACTTAGGACATTGGAGATCCATTTCTGAATCTAGCAAATTTCCTTGGATAAGGGCCACATTTCCTCAGGATATGGTCTCCTCTCTGTCTTGAGTTTTTGTACTAATCCCTTCCCCACAAAACAATCACTTGCAATGCATGTATCTAAAGAGCCCATAAACCTCCTTTTCTTTACCCTGCTGTTTTTATTTATCACAAAACATGAGTAATAATAATAAACATTGTGTTATACTTTGCTTTTGAGGGAAGTCCTGGGAAGCATCATTGTTTGGTCTGTGAAAATTAGCTTTTAACAGCCAAGGCAGAGTAAAAAATAATTACCTCCTGTTGCCTTTTATGTCTTTTCATGTAGGTTTAGACTAACGACTTTCTGACTTTTTCTTCGGAATTTTAGCAGGTTGATGTTTGTTGTCTGTCGTACTGAATGAGCTATTACTTAAATAATTGTACTGCTTTGAACAGATCAGACTGAAACAGAATAAACTAGTATTTTTTAAAAAAAAAAATCTGAATATTCTTTATATTTAACCAAAAGAGCTTAAAATCTGAGATAAATCTTTTCAGGTGTGAAGGAATTAATTTTTCCTACTACCATTTTTTTACATTCTTCTGCCAATATATTTTGAAAATAAGGTTTTCATATATATAAAAGAACCATCACTTGATTGAGAACTGTCCAAAATCAAAAAGATTGAACAAAATATTTGCTGAAAGTATTTTAACATTCTTTGGAGAAAAAGCAGAAGCAGAAACCATGAATTTTAGCCAAAACTAACAGATGGATGATCTGTTTCAGAAATTTCAGGGACTATTTCTAATACATTGCTTATTCCCACCAGTTGCCCTTTGGGATCTCACCAGTTTTCCTTTGAGACAGTACTTGATGCTCATTAGATCATGAAATATTTCCATGCTCAGGATTTTCTCATCTCACTAAAAGTTTGCTTTTTCCAAAAATTTCCCTTTCTGTTGTGAGCTGAAGCTGAGACCTTCTAAAGACCAACCTCTACAGAAAAGTAGATATTTTGGCAACTTCAGAGTAGGAGTTCTGACCAGATACAGGTCTTTGCTCAGCACACATTCTCCACCTTCAGGATGGCATGTGCTGGAAAAAAATCTCATTTTTTTCTATTTTAAAACTACAAAGAAAACACTCACACAACATTGGTCAAAATTTTCATTTCTCTTTTGTGGAAAAACTGTTTGTTGATACTACTCACCTAGGCATCTGTTTACTTCGATAAAAAGGAGATTAAAAGGCATTTTAAATGCCACTATGAAAGGGATCAAGACATGATACCAAATTGGTGTTACTTGTTAAAATAGCACACAGTAAGGATTTTTTGAGAGCACATCAAACATTTACTCAATCAAAATATCCTGGTTTGGGATGTAAAGGGAAAAATAGCTGATAGCAGTGGTACTAATTACAATCCCACTTGCAATTGTTAAAATCTCCTTTAAAATTACCAGATTTATGCTAACTAGCAGAAGTGAGATGAGAACTAGTCCCAGCTGGTGCTTATTACCTCTTAGGATTTTGCTTCATAAGTGGACTTGTGACTTCCATATTGTCATTTCTCCCCGATAGGGAAATTCTAAATCATCTGTTTTTGTTATATTACTCCTCTCCCTCACCTTACAGAAACATGGCAGGGTGGGGGGTGAACCGAAACCCACTACACTTAACAGAGTCACAGAATGGACCATGTCCAGACTGACTCCAGACTGGCACCTGCCAGTGCTCCTTATGGTCAAATAGAGCTTCAGAGCTTCCCGTGTTTCAGTTTGTGCCTGTTATTTCTTGCTGTAGAATCACAGAGCTGTTAGGATTGGAAGGGACCTTGAATGTCATGTAGTTCCAACTCTCCTGCCATTGACAAGGACACCTTTCACTAGATCAGGTTGCTCAAGGATCCATCTAGCCTGGCCTTGAACATTTCCAGGGATGGGGCATCCACAACTTCTCTGGGAAATCTGTTGCAGTGTGTCATCACCCTCACAGGAAAGCATTTCTTCTTAATATCTAATCTAAATCTACACTCCTTTAGTTTAAAACCATTACCCTTCATCCTACCACTACATTCTTGATAAAAGTTGAGTCTCTCCACAGCTCTCCTATAGGCCACTGTTAAGTACTGGAAGGCTACTATATATGGTCTCCACAAAGCCAGGCTGAGCAACCTCAACTCTCCCAGTCTGTCTTCATAGGAAAGGTGCTCCAGGCCTCTGATCAGCTTTGTGGTCCTCCTCTGGACTCATTCCAACAGGTCCCTATCCTTCTTATGTTGGGGCCCCAGAGCTGGACACAGTACTTGAGGTGGCTCTCATGAGAGTAGAACGCAGGGTCAGAATCACTTCCCTCAACCGGCTGTTAGTATTATCTTACTGCTCTCAATACTTTTCACTGCCATTGCATTATATTGACTCTCAATTTAAGCATTTTTGGGATGATTCAATGCTCCAAAATACAGAGACACATGTGAGTGTCTACATCCAGATAGTCCTTCAGGAGGGAGAAGGAGCAGGAGGAAGCATGTTCCTCATTAGTGGGAAATATTCAGAAGTTCTCTTATAATTGTGTATTAAATGCTTAGATTTCTAAAAAAGCATCTTCTCTGAAGGCTGCTGCTCTTTTCATAGTCCTTTTTAAAGGACTTTGAAATTAGCTTTTTATCCCCATGTCCTCAACACTGATACTGGAAAAGTCTACTCATTTTCCATCAACCATCTCTACTGTAAGTAGTAGATTCTGCTGTGAGCATACTACTTCTCAGGACTGAACTGACATCAGATAGTAAAAAGGCATATTGACAGGAGGAGGAGCCAACAACAGAAATTTCTCTTGTACCTTTTTTGATAGTAGACATGATGCATCCTCTTCCATTCTGATGTCTTCTATCAGTACTGAATTTACCTGTTTTAAAAGAATTGTGGCTAGAGTCTTATCCTTGCATAATATTAGCAGTGGTGCTTTTACTAAGAATTCTTGCAACTGGAACAACTGAGAATCAAAACAAGCTTTCATATATCCTAAATGTTTCTTCCTAAATGTGTCCCATCATCATAAAACAGTGACAGCTTTTAAAAACAAACTAATCACTTTAAATACAAATACTATGTGAAGTTGTGACATTAACTGTCTTTTAACATAATCCTCAAAATAGACGTCCATTAGCAGAATCAGAAGTAGTGAATGATCAGTCTCTTTAATTTATAAATATAAGAGAGCAATTCATTCTTAAATTCAATAGGCATCATTATGGAAGATATGGAAAAAAAGGCTTAAAATTAGTGAAATGTAAACCACCAGTTTTGTATAAATATGTAAATGACACATTAGTATTGTTAAAGGAAGATAGAAATAAATCTAACATTCAGAAGGGAGATGTGAAAGGATGGCATGTTATGATTTCTTGGTGTAATGATCATTAAGAAAGATGATTGTCTTTCACAGTTCAGAGAAAGGATACCAATTCAGATGCCAATTTAAATTATAAATCAAATCTCCATCCTAGAGTTCCAATGTAAAGTACTCAAAACACTCGTTGATCAAGTACTTAGGACTTGTGAAGCAGAATTTTGGAAGAAGGGGACCTTAATCATATTAGAACTACATTGTTAAACAACAGTTTTCATTTACAACCCATTAACAAAAACTAAAACAGAAAGAAATGTTCAACCTCAGGTCCTGAAAAAAAAGTAATCTCCACATGAAAACAAAACATTGCCTAGTACACTATACACAACAGGGGATGTTCAGAAATGTTTGGTCTTACCTAAGCCGGGCACCCCCATGGGTATGGATAATGGGTGGTCCCTAGTTCAGAAGAAGTTCTTGTGGAGGTTTGGTTTCTTTAGGAAGACACAAAATGAATACATTTCAAAGTGAAGAACACATTTTAAGGCAGGATAAATACTGAGTGTTTTGTGTGGGAAGACTGAACCAAAAGCCAGTAACCACACATTAAGGTCCTACCAGAAAGGCAGGCAGTTTTCTGCAAGTCCAGGGGTTCCTATTTTTTCTTCCTGCAGTTACTTGCACGCTCCTTTGCCCCCCTCTTGGAGGCTTTCTATGGGACCACACTGACAGGAAAAAGAAGAAGAGAGAAGCAACTCTTAGATCTAGCGTCCTAGTAAGTTTCTAGTTTCTAGTGTCCCAAAAAAGCTGAAAAGAAGCATACCAATCACAGTCAGTGCCTTTTGGAAGCCTTATAGCAAGGGTCAGTCTCTTTCATTTTAATATGATTTTTTTCTATATTGATAGTAAAGGACTTAAGTAAACGTACACAAAAACTCTACTTGAGATGATGCAATCCTATGACTCTTGAGGCAATACTTCAGGCAAGTGTCCTGCATCAGCATCAGAGATAGAAATAAAATTTTGAATTTTTTTCCTTGTCTTTTACTTGTTATATAGCACTTAGAGGTCTAGGGCCAAAACAGGGCTTCTCTGAACTCTCTGAAATGTTACCCCCTAATATGGCCCATTATCACCAAATGGCAGATGAGAACAGTTACCATTTTTTCATTTTTTCTGATTTATTCTGGGGAACTGATCAACCTTAGAACAACCTCAGAACACCAAGAAGAGATCTAAGCAGATCACAGATCACAGCAGTGATTGGTTAAATATCCTCAAGCAAGATAGCAATATTATTCATGTTATTTGGCAAAATTAGCTTTGGGTTACCGTCTCTAGAGCAAACCACAGTTGTAAGAGAACGTATATTTTTTGTTGAATATTGCTAGTCTGGAATCTATCAAAGTTTAAGATTAAGGCCAGAGTTCCAGGACAGTATTTCTATCTTGTATAACATACTGGTATTTTTTTTCATAAGTGAATTGCGTGCTTTCTCTGATGTCCTAAGCAACAGATGTCTCATTAGCACCTGAGCTATGCCAGCTTCTGTGGAAGGCTGCAAACTGATTAAACACATGCTCCATTTTTATCTCTTTATGAGTCATTACTTAAAGGTTTTATCACCAGATTGCCACACTTAATTACATGTAGCCATAATTAAAAATGAATATCCACAGACCTGGCTTTTTTTTTTTTTTGCTATAACTTCAATAAAATATTTGCCTGTTCGCTAATGAAATGTTATAGGAGAGAAATAAAACGGGACAGAAGAATCCAACAATAATTTCAAGTATATATGAAATATATATATATATCTCCTTGTGAACTTTTTAGAAAGGGCATTTTTTTCCTAAACAAGGATGTCATCCTTGACAATCTACCTGGCTGCAAGTGACAAATAAAATAGCAGTAGCAGGGGGCTCTCTTGCAACCTGTCCTATTCAACGTCTTTATCAGTGACGGGGGGGGACAGTGGGGGGAGTGTTGGTAAAGTTTTCAAATGACACCAGATTTGGGGCAGTCAATACATTCAAGGGTGGGAGTGCCATCCAGAGAAACCACAATGGGTTGGATGAATGGGGTCAACAGGAACCTTACGAGATTCAACAAGGACACGCATGAGTCATGTACAAAGTCATGCACATGAGAAGAAGCAAATCCTTGCAGATATATAGGCTGGGAAGCAGCTTTCCTGAAAAGGCTCTTAGGATCATGGTTCACAGTGAGTTAATTGTGAGTCGCCAGTGTGCCCTGGCAGCAATGAAAGATCCTGGGCTGTATTAACAGGATCATAGCAGTAGATCAAGAGAAGTGATTGTCCCTCAGCACTCATCAGACTGTAGATACTCTGTGCAGTTTATGCTCTCCCGAAACAAGACACACATGATCATAGAATTATAGAATGGTTTGGGTTGGAAGGGATCATAAAGAATGTCTTGTTCCAACCCCACTGCCATGGGCAGGGACACCTTTCACTACATCAGATTATGTTGACCAGAGGCCCACAAACATGGCAGCGGGCTGGAGCACTTGCGCTATGAGGAGGAGGAGAAACATCCTTCATCCAGAAGAGAGGGATTCAAGAGGACCTGGCAGCAGTCCCCCGGTACCTAGGATGAGGTTACTGTGAAGGGGGAAACTGTGATGTTCATCACGGTGGGTGAAGGGAGGACAACAGAAAACAGGCATAAGATGAAGTGCAGGACCTTCAGACTTTATAAGGAAAAGTTTTTTCACCGTGCAGCAGCACAGGTTGCCTAGGGAGTTTGTGCACTCTCCATCCTTGGATGCTTTCAAGACCAGACTGGATAAAGCCCCGAAAAACCCTGTTCTTATAGCCGACCCTGCTTGAAGCAAGAAGTTGGACTAAAGAACTTTTGAGCTTCCTTCAAAGCTGAATTTTACTGTGACCCTAATCTTTGCCCATTTAGAAACATGCTAGGATCTGTACTGATGCAGGTTTTTGCCCACAGAAAACTGTGGGACTAGACTTTTTTGTTGCCTTAAAAATCTTATTCACAGAGGACTGGGAATTTTTTTTAAATATTGAGGTTAGAGTCTGGGATATTAAAAGTTATGCAATTCAAATGACCTTACTTTGGTACATTATGGACACTTCAAAAAAATATATCCAAAAAACCTACTTCTTTAAAAAACAGATAGGCACATATAGACAGTTTCCAGTTCCATAAGTTGTTTCAGTTTTCTCCAGAAAGATAATATACCTACCCTCTTCCCCCCCCGCCATTTAATTGTTAAGGTAAGAGCATATTACTTCACTAGGATTATTTTACCAAAAACATTGTTATGGGAAGAGATAAACTTTGGTTTTTGAATACTTATAGTCTCAGAAGGCCCAACCTGAGCTGAGTATTTAAGTGTGCCCTGCTGTATTTTCTAGCTGATCTGACTCCTGAGTAGTTTTCAAACGTACTGATAACATAGTTTCTTTTTTTTTTTTTTTCCCCCACAATTTTGTCTAGCCAATAATACCTCTTTTGGTAATATAATATGCCTATTGCATGTCATTTGTTGAGTGTGCTGTTATTCCTTACCCTTTATGTAGGTCGAGGTCTGAGAAACTTTTTCACAGAGTTTCAGAACAGCTTCTGGTTTGTAAAACTGAATTAAGTTTATAGATAAAACAGCTTCTGCTTTTTCAAATTCTACTCGTAGTCCATGAAAGCTGTCATTCTAATCACAGCGCATTCCTTTTCCCATCTCCTCTTGTTATGCGGGTTAAAATAAACTATCAGTCTTAGAATTGTGTATTAGCTTTGAATTGCCTCATTATAGCAACACCAAAATGGGATATTTAAAAATAAAAAGATTAAAAAAAACCCAAAAGCCTGGAAAACTTTGCATTGCTGTTCTGTAATGATGTAGACAGCCCTTTAATCTAAAGCCTCTAGACAGGCTCTAAACTACAGGAGAGTTCTGCAATGGGTGGAATAATATTATAATGCATGACAGGATGTTGAACTGTAAAAAAAGCTGGAGTTTGGGGGCAACTAGGAAGAAAGTTAAGATTGTATTAAATATGGCCCTGTTGAAATTAATGGGAATCTTGTCCCTGAGATTTCATCCATTATGGGATAATTTTCTTACCTGTTGAGTGTAGTGTAGTGTCCTTGCGCTGATGTTTTGCGTGAAGAAGTACATCCAGGTCTCCATAGTCTGGGAGGCTTCAGCAGAGGCGAGGCTGAAATTTAATGGTGGGTGGAGTCCTGGATTAGAAGAATTGGGTAGACTGGATTATGTCAAGAGAGGGGTGCAGACTGCTGAGAGGCTGACTCTCTGGGTTCATGACCACAGTAAAGCAAGGAAATATTTGCTGCTGGTGGTCTGTATTGGCAAGAAAGATGCCCACCTGTGTGCTTTTGAGTGTAGGAAACTTGCTCTGGTATGTACACATTGTTGAAACCAACGCTAATAACCTCCATTAGTTTGCTTAAGAAAAAGAGCAAAATATTATTTTCATTACTTCACAGGAGATTTGAGACATGAAATTGATTAATATATGTTAATTGCCTTGAAGATGACAAGGATTGTATATATGCTAAAAACTGAAATTATATATCACAATAATTAAAAATTATATAATTAAAATATATTCTTGTGCAGTAGGTAAAGAAAGATATTGTTAAATGCAAAATGGTTTAATTTAATTTCATTTGTAAATTATATCAAGAATAAAGAATAGGATATTTTTTAGTGTAATAATTTTCATTATATACTTCTCCTGCACAAGGGTTCTTAGTTCACAAATACAGAAGGGTATCTTTGAATTGGTGGTAGTAATTAATGTGAGTGAATTAATATGTAAACTGGGGAAGTTTTAAATACACATCTTTGACATCTTTACAAGCTCTTTAAACTTTCCCCGGAAAACATCAGTGTTTTTCAGATGACATTGATACACGTTGTTAAAGACAGTTTGAGTATAATTAAAAGCACCTGCCAGCATTTCCTTGTTTAAGTGTTTGAAGTTGGGAGGGAAAGAGCTGATTTGAAACATCTGGGAAATGGAAGAATAAACAGAAATAATAAAAAAAAAAAGAGCAAAAGTGAAAAGCAAACCACATGATAGTATCACCCTCTGTGGACAATGGCTGCTTGAATGGTAGTGCATCTTCCCACGGTGCCTGGCACTTAAAGGCTTCCCCTACTCCCCGTGGGGCCCTCGGCTTTCGGAAGGTGAGGGGAGATGTCTTTCCTGGCCCTTTGCCTTTCTGAGTATATGAAGCATTTTTCTCCTCCAAACCACAGAATGAGCAGTGATATCTTCAAAAGGGGAACTAGGAGCTCTTTTCCTGTTTTTATTACACTGGGACTTCTTAGCACCGTGCATTGATTTTATTTAACACATTTATAGGCACAGATAGTGGCTTTATGCTGAAGCTCTTCGAGTTTCATAGCTCTGCCTCAGTGCCTAACTAACCTCTGATGGCACTACCACCACAGCAGTTATGCAAGTGAGATGAGAAGAGAATAAACTATATATTGAAACTAATGAATATATGCTTTATAATAATTTAAAACATCTATAAACTGCAATACTTGACAGCATAGTGCTAGAACATGTATTCCAGATAAAATTTTTGGGAGTGCTTTCTCACCCTTGTGGACTAGCAGAGATTCTGGATGCTGCAGCTCAAAGTTTAGAGAGAAAGGACCCATAATTTAGAAAATATATGGTCATTTCTTAGATTAAATGTTAATATCTATTAGATATCAAAGAAAATGTGTATCCAGGATTATCCAGGACATTAGGAAAAGAACTTTAGGAGACTGGAAACAGTGAAGATTCTACTGGCAACTCTAGAACCAATCCAAGACCATCCAGAGAAATTTTTTTGAGGATGAGGTTATATAAATTGAAATTTCAGACACATGCAACCACGTCCTTGGTGATTGGAGTCACAAACAAACGACATGTGATAATGAAAAAATACTCTGTCATCACATGAATCTAAGGGGGCATATGTAGATTCAAAGGGAAAAATTAACTTGGCAGAATACCCATTCTTTCCTAACCTGGTTAGTCTGCTGCAGGGTTACCTGCAAAATGAGGTAAGACTATGCCACATTTCTGAGCTGCTGATGATGATTCATTGATTATGTGATCATTGAATATGGGGATAGATCTATAAATCTTGATATATTATTAAATATAGTATCTATTTATGGGAAATAATAAAGAAAAAATACCAAACAGGCAACAACAAGGAAAACATGGCTGAATGGAAGACAGAAAGTAGAAAAGTATGTGTCTAAGAGATACTTTAAAGGCTTTTTCCCTTTAGCACTATGAAACCTAAGCCAGTACATCATCACTTTCCTATCAAAGTGAAGCATTTCTGCTTATTGATATCCATTAATGTGAACATATTTTACAGATATTTTTCTAAATTGGTGCTTGTGTTGCAGACAAATCATCTTCTAATGGTTGAGAAAATCTAATGATCCCCTGTAGTTAAAACAATTCATTTTCTGATGACATCATCAGTACTAGCAGTTTCATAAAAATGCTCAACACTTTAAAAACTGTTTTCTGTGATGGGATCAGTGAGTCACAAACACACAATAAATACAGATTACAATAATACAATAAATGCAGATAGAAAAATCCTTTTTAAAGAGGCTGTGTTACTTTTAATGCTGTGCCACTGTAATTCTGCATGTTTCATAAAATATTGGTGGTCTGGTTTTGGGTTTTTTTATTCTCTTCTCATATTTGCTTTTTGTGCCACCATTTGCCTTTTGGAACATTTCGAAACAGTTTCTCACAGAACATTCAGATATGCTGAGAGGAAAGGAAAAAAAAAATAGCCACACTCATCCACTCTTCCTGATATAAATATTAAAAGTGTTGAGCTTGCCCCACTGGAGCACAAAGAACATCTGTAATGGTGACATTTACAAAGCAGATAGTTCAAATGTCAGCTAAGGTGAGCTGTTATGGACTTGTACAAAGAGGAAATGGAGGTGCAAACTCTAAGTGTTAACCAGGAGCAGAGGCACACTGAGACTACATTCACAGATTTAGGTATCATGACTCATTTTTTGCTCCTTCCTCCAGTGTTTTGAGGTTAATTTACTTTTTCATGAAAATTCAGTGTTGTACAGGAGAAATAAAGATGCTATCACTCCCTCATCAGTCAGCGTGGCCTGGGGATTTTACTTCTGTAACTCGATGTAATTTAGAATAATCAAAGTGAATGGATCGAGCTCTGCTCTGTGGTGGCACATCGCACTATGCACTCGACCACACCATCTTTTTACCAGATAAAGCTGGAATCAATGTACTGGGGAAAAGTTTCTTTTCCTTGATCAGTGTCATTTCTGTCATCAGGAGGCCGTTCCTTCATGGGAAGCCATCACAATGCAGCTTCCTAACATTATTACTTTAGGTTATGAATTATGATCGATGAAGAAATAGGTGACAAATGAACCCTCTACTGAAGACTGGGTAAACTGCTGAAATTTACTGCTTTGCCTTGAGGTGGGGGGATATAGAAACAGCGTAATAAAATGTTAGTTTATCAAGCAAATCTGGTTAAGATATGAGTGATGATTTTAACCCCCAGCTGAAAATTGCAGGCAAATGATTCAGCCACACAGCAAAAGAAAGACAAGGTGCTGGTATGAAAGGGAAAAACCAGACTGATCTTTTGGTGTTAAATGAAGCTAAAAAAAACTCTTAGCACAATCAGTTCTGAGCAGGATTGTGGGTAACCTCTTGGTATGCATACCTGGTGTGGTTCTCCTGTTCTGTACCTGCGTAAATGCTAAACTCAGGGGAATAAATGCATCTGAACTGGCCTCTCTGCTAGCATGAGAATATGTGAAGCAGTCCCAAGAGAAGTCAATGACCAAGTAAACACTGTCAGAACACAGTATGGTCTCAGTTGTTAAATAAATTAAACTTATTTGTTATGATTTACTCACATACGGTTAAGCCTCACATTCAATTTATATGGGATAGTTAGCATGGGCAGCAACATCCGAAATTAGATATGAATCCTTTATCCAGCCAACAACCTGGGCCCAACTCTATATTTCCTCACCTTTGCAACCTAGTCACTGGAGTCTTCCTACTCTTCAGCTGACTATATAATCAATGATTTACCTAGCAAGATTTAAGAAGCAACTTAATGCAAGATAAAAGGGATGGAAGTCATAATGAACAAAATAAAGAACCAAATCACATGTGGAGTCAGGAAAGAAAGGTGTAAGATAGAAGTATAACATCCAATAACTGCTCATTGTGCAATCAAAGGGAAAAATTTACAGGAATATTTCCTGCTCTTTGTCTCTTCCAGTGGCTGGTTTCTTTAAGGGAAAAACAAATCTACAGGTGCACATAGAGTATTGCATTTCTTCACAAAATTATTGTGTGGCTGTAGGAAAGCTTAATGAAAGCCACCCTGGTATTAATTGTTTGATTTGGGAGGAAACTTCCATAGAGATTGCTGCAAAACATGAGGATAAGAGTGGGAGAAGGAGCTCTAATTCTTTAAAGAATTTGTGTCAATACCAAGCATCTTAGTTTCCAAAGCTATTAAATGGAAATAATAACACTGTTCTTTGTGAATACTGTAAGATCTGCTGATGAAAAGAACACGTTATGCTAATAATAAGGATATCAGTAGTGGCAGTAATGGATTCAAACAGTTAAAGCTATGCATTTTCAGATACTATGGTAATGAGTCCTTCACATAACATTATAGATTGGGAAATGCACTAGTAATTGTTCTAGAAGTGGTTTCATTTAATCAATTGTTCATAAACTATTCTGGGTGATTAACTGATGATTCACAATCAAACACTTCTGTCTAATCTGTATATTAAAAAAAGAATCATAAAGATGTTTGACATGTTGATTCAAGTAACAAGCATATTCAAGAATGTTTTGATGTGCCTCTGGCTATTTGGCAACAGAGTACTGTATTAGACAGATTAACTGAATTATTCAATGAGAATTTTTGTTCAACTCTAAAGCAAATTTATCGGAAAAGTTACAACTGTATAAACTTGAGGCACAACTGATATTGAAATATGTAGGAAAAATGCTGAGAATGCATTATTTATTTATGAGACAGAAAGGAACAATACACTTTCACTAGTCCGAAAAATAAACCCAAAATCGAGATACATACTGAAGTACCCAAGTATAGTGCACAGGGGCAAAACCTGCGTGAGTGAAGACTTACTACTCTTACCACAATTAACACTGAAACGGGAAAAATCTCTTATCAATCAGTAGCAATGTTACCAATTTACTGCTACTCTTTGGTCAATCAGGCTTTTTTGATTGAAGGAAAGAAGGGGGTATGATTTTTTAATATAGATTCCTGTTGTTCCTTAACATTTTTTTTCCTTGTCCTTATTTAACTTCAGTGAAGCACAAAAAAAAACACAAACAAAAAAACAAAACAAAAAAAAAAGAAACAAGATAATAAAAATATTAGAACATCTAAAATGACTGGTTTGAAATAGAAGTTCTTTAGAACGGATATGAACAGGAAAAAGACATAACTGGGTTTTGAGTTTTATAAAAGTTGTCAAATGTTGTTATTATATCAGAAGTCTCATAAAAAATTGATGCCTTTTCTTAAAATTACAGTGATCTGTGTACTGTGATTGTGTGAGGTGAGGATCCTATCTTTTCTTGTCTTGACAATGTATTTACAAGATACAAATCTTAATACATAAACATATTTTACAGCAGATGACTAAACATTCCAAACAAAAAAGAAACAAGTATATCTAGATTTTCAAAGAAGTATTGTGAAATTTTCTATAAACTGATCATTTATCTAAAACACTGTGAAATCACATCATCAATTTCAGTCTTTTTGGACAATTGACAATTTCTCTTTAATAAACATTAAGACTTCGAATTACATTAGCAACACAACAGTGTGTGGTAAAATGCAATGGAATAAATGAAAATGTCTTCTTAAATTGAGTATGTAAAAATGATGTCTTAAGTAGGCGTTTTATTTTCCTGTTATGAAGTGTCATTTGTCCAAGAAAAATAATATATCTTTACATAAAGCTACTGGACTTAATTTGACTTTAAACAAAAGTTCTTTGGCACATTGAAGATAACTCCAAGGAAGCAGATGCAGTAAAATAAAGTCCTGCTCAGAGGAATCTTTTAAATCTCTGCATTTTCATGGCTACAGAAGCAGGATTTCATACCTTCTGGGGACTTAAATTTTGATACAGATGGTCGTCCTATAGTGTGCAGCAATTCACATCAATACCTTGATTTTTACCTCTTTTTCTGCCCTGGGCATATCCAAAAATAGACTGTGATTTCCTCAAATGTAGTTATTATCTCAAAGAGTTGGACTTTTTTATTGCAAGAAGACATTAAAGTTCATGAACATTGCTCTGCTGGATTCCTGTCTGCACTGTTCTCTTCTGTTATTAACTAAGCCATGTTATTACAGCACCTGTTCTTTGATTTGAATGGGCACACATGCTTTTGGTGATGAGTCTACATAGAAGAAGTAACTTAGATATACATTCGCTGAATTTGAATGCACTAAAACTCCACCTTTTGAATATGCAAAAGGACAGATTTATAGATCTGTAGATTTCATATGAAAAAAAAAACAAAACAAAACCAAAATCCAACCCCAAACCAAACAGCCCTAAATCCTTTTAGTTTGCTTTGTTTTGTTTCTGGTTTTGTACCCATATGTCTGGGTGTGGTATTCTTTTAGTATTCTTAATAAAGAAGCAGACATAAAGCAGATCCAGAATGTGATAGCACTTGACACATGATTCATCAAGAATAAGCAGTGGCAGATGGAAGCTTGCAGATAAACTTGCCTAAAATAAGCTGCCTGGACTCTCATATCTCCACAGGAAGGTTACAGGGAGGTCAGAATCATAGAGTCATTATGGTTGGAAGAGACCTTTAAGATCATCGAGTCCAACCATTAACCTAACACTGCCAAGACCACCACTAAACCATGTTCTTCAGCACACGTCTTTTAAATATTTCCAGGGATGGTGCCTCAAACACTTCCCTGGGCAGCCTGTTCCAACATTTGACAGTGCTTTCGGTGAAGAAATTTTTCTTAAAAATATCCAATATAAACCTCCCTTGATGCAACTTGAGGCCATTTCCTCTCCTCTTATCGCCTGTTACTTGGGAGTAGAGAGAGACCCCCCACCTCTGTACAACCTCCTTTCACATAGCTGTAGAAAGCAATAAGGTCTCCCCTCAAGCTTCTTTTCTCCAGGCTGAAAAAACCCAGCTCCCTCAGCCATTCCTCATTCCTCCAGACCCCTCACCAGATTCATTGCCCTTCTCTGAACATGCTCCAGCCCCTCACTGTCTTTCTTGTACTGAGGGACCAAAAGATAAGTATTTACGATGAGTCCAAAAGATGAATGTATCCTTGAGAGGTGACTGAGACTCTGCTTTGGTCAGGTCTAACAACTGATGTTTTCTATAGGAGTGTGTTGTGAATGTCACATACCTTAGACAAATTTATAATATTCTAACTCCTGAAATCATGTGGTTCTTATAATATTAGTTATTTAAAATATTACTTAATTGAACCAAATGTACTTAAGAGAAAGGAAAAATAACATTTTTTAATCTCAATAAATTTTAGGCTGCTCATAATTTTTTCAGGCCCAATATTTTTTGAATAATTGATGTCAGCAGTGCTGGGAAGGGGAATAGAGGACTAACATTGTTATTATAACAAGATTCCTCCCTTTGTGAGGCTATTATTCTGATCCTGTGGTTCTGAAGATCAAAAGAAAACACTCCTTAGCATTGTGGTATTGCCTTAAGCATGCCATAGGGAAGGTTCTTGCTGTGGTCCCTCTCTTCATCCCTTTGCATGCATCTGATGCTACAGTACTTAGCAGGTGAGCTGAGAAGCATCCTCCAGTGGAGCTGCTTTGGTCTAGGAGCAGTTATGGATGACAAACCATTGCCTCTCTCTCTAAAGGCCTGTTTTAGAGTCCTTTCTAGCAAACAGGAATTCCATTCTGGATCAGGTCTGACATCCAGATGCTGCAGTTCCCACTCATGCTAATGCCATAACTGGAATGATGCACCTGAGTCACTCTGTGGAGTAACAGTAGTCAGGACCCCAGAGAGTAGAGTTTAAACCATGCAAAAACCTGCCCTATGGACCAATGTATGGAAACCTCTGAATAACCAAAGCAGATATTACAGCTTGTCTTTGGATTAATTTATTACCCTGCATTTTTGTAGGACAATTTGGATTTACCATTTTCTTTTTAATGTCATCTAGCAGTGATTACGTTTAGTCAGTAAATTTAAGCACAATCTACACATGTTTATGACAAGTTGAGATCCAATCTTATAAGGTATAAAAAATTCATTAAATTTAAATATTCATTGTTAGAAGAAGCTGGGTTTCTATTTGTGATTACAGAAATCAATATGAGCAACCAGACAAAATATATTAGGAAGGTAATTCAAAAGAAAAAGAAAAACAATACTAAGTTGTTACATGTATCTGATTTACTAAAAAATACATAAGGACAAGGATATGAATCACACATACCCAATTAGAAACACCTTCCTTTTAATCACAAAGGTCACTGACTTGTAAATGAATCCTTGGTGCTTCCTCAAGGAGCAAGTATCTGTCAGTTGTTATCTCTGCAGTGCCTCCTGAAAGACTGAAGCAATGCTCTGGGGCAGCTGCACCTCCTGCAGCATCCCATATTCCTGGTTCCCTCCTGCTGGAGCTCCCTCCACTGGAGCTCCATCCTTTCCACACACTTGAGTTTCCTTTCATGGGAAATCAGAGCAAATGGGAGGATTTGGAAGATCCATGTTTCTTCCCATTATGCAGTTGGGACACAGCTAAGACACACATTTGGGTACTAGAGCTGCAGAGGAAACACAGCCCACAGTATTGACACAGCTGTAATTGTTGTTCATGTAAGAAGTTACATAAACATATTCTAGTATCTTAAGATGTCTGATTTAAGTGCCCGGAGACAAGGTTATAAAGATATAATTTATCTCATAAAGGAAGTCTGCAGCTCCAGAGGCTCAGGATATGAGAACGAGACGTTAAGACTAATTTTTCTCTCAAATCTATGCTTATTGATAAAGAGAAACATCTTACGAACTGATAGTTGTGGGGTGACCTCAGCCCAGAACCCCTGCAGAAGCACAGGAACATCCTCTAGCCTTTGCCCAGTTCAGAACCCAAGGTAGTCTCAAAAGAGGGAGATCAAGGACGGAGAGAGGCATGAAAGATAATAGGTGTTTCTAACAATGTCCCTCCAGAGCAATGCTGTGCTGTATTTGGAGAGCAATACCAGGAAATGTATGTACAGCTACAACTTCTATATTTTGCAGATAAAAAACACAGGACTAGCTGTCTGTCATTTTTCAGCAGTTCTAGAATCATACTATTTTTTTACAATTAACATTAAAATTTCCATATAGTTTCCTAATTTATTTGCCAAGAAGAATGATCTCTACAATTTATTAATAGCATTTTTACATGTTATTCTCGATTAGAAAAGTCTTTCTAATTTAAGCTGGTGTCATCAACAATGATTGGTGTACTTTATTGATTGATCACTTACTAAAAAGAATCCATCTTTAATGAATTTAAAACTCTTTTTAGACAAACTCAGAAAATCAATAACAAGACAGAAAATGTCATGAGAGAAGAAGTTTCTGACTGTCTTCTTAAAATATAGATGCTGGTTCCCGTCCATAAACTTTGGTTTACTGTGGACCTAATATTACAGTTGACAAAAAGTAGATGGATGAAAAGGAGCTGATAAGAAAATTAAAGGTTTTGTAAAATAAGTGGAAGAAACTTTATTGTTCTCTAACAATAGATGGCACATACTAGAGAAATGATTGTAAGGAGAGATGGTCTGACCCAGACAAGTGCCTTTAGCAACTTTTTACTCCTCAGAGAGAGGCAGTTTGGCTCATACTTAAAATCACTACTATGTGACATGACTCCATTCTCTCCAGAATCATGTATTAAATGAAGGCATCTCTAACAATGCATCTGGCACCTCCTAAAGTTACCCCAGCTTAGTAGGGAAGAAACTCTGAATTTCTGCCTTCCCTCTGTCTTCCAGATCTGGCAGTATTGATTGCAGCCAACAGCTTGTAGAGGTCTTAGGAATGCAAATAGACAAAGCAAAAGAAAACCAAGTCAAATTACTTTTCCAACTTAAACCATTCTATGGCTCCATGATTTTATGGGTTGGTTTTTTTTTTGGTGTGATTTTTTGTTGGGTTCTTTTTTGTTTGGTTCTTTTTTGTTTGGTTGTATTGGTTTTTTGGGTTTTTTGTGGGTTTTTTTTTGTATTTTGCTTTTAATTCAATCTTTAAATGGATGTGAGGTTTACAGAAGCTTTGGGGGTTTTTGGTTTATTTTCCAGGCAACAGGAGCATCTTTTTTTTTTTTTTTTTCCTTGTTAAATGAAAGCATGCTGAACATCATCCCATGTTGTTGCAGAAACCCATGGTAAAGAGTGAAGTTACTGATGCAACACAGCAAACCAACTCCTGCATATCAAGCCCAAGGCTCTGCCACAGAGCCCTGCTGCTCTCAAGGACACATATGGCAAGAGCAGAGATGATAACACTTAAGTTTTTGATGCATGCTTGTTATCATCACTAATATGACCAATACCTGCTTTCTAAGGCAGCTGCTTCATGAATAATCAATGAGGGAGCTGTGAATAAGCAGATGGATTGTAGCTGATGAGTTCCCTCTGGGCAGGCACAACACAGTTAGCAGTTATGTATAACAAGTATCACATAATACCAGAATCCCACACTACAGGCACATGCCTGAAAGAAGTGGATCATGCCAAGGGCAGCACTATATGGGGTAGAACATAAAGAAGAAGGGCAACTCAGGAATCTCAAACCTAGATGCAAGTTTATTTGTGTTTTTATGCATATGTACTTTAAAGCACTTTAAAGAAATAATAAACCATGTATAGAAAAGGGGAGAAATACCCCTCCCCAGTAAAGGAACCGAGAACACATTGTATTAAATGCTATAAATGTATAAGGGAACTGGCAATTACTCATTTTCTGCAAGGATTATGGGGACTAAAGTGGCCGTTATATATTTGTTTGACATGTTTTTCAAATGAAAAGAACAAGTGAAGAAACAGCGATGACTCATTTAATTCATTTTTTCTTCCTTGGTAAATATATGTTTTCTATGTCATCCACTTAAATAAACAGAAATACTTCTTTCACATACTTTCAAAGGCCGTATGAAGAGATTGGCCTTATAGCTAAAGTGTTCAGATAGGACTCACACATTTGTCTTCATTTTTATAGTCTTCCTCTGTCACCTTTGACAGGTCACATCATGTGGGATCTCATGGCCATCAAAAGCCAGGCTGAATGGTTGTTCCAACTCCTCCTGTTGGAATCTGTTAGTTATTAGACACCAATAGGCACTTGTAGAGGGTGGTTCAACCTATGGATTTTAAGACATTTAGATTATTATTTTAGGTAATATCTTTTTCAGCTCTCACCCTGGCTCCATATGCCCTCTGGATGTTTAGATGGGAGTAGCATTGCATGTTTATTTGAAGGCCCGTAAAAAGGGGATAATAGCAAGAACACAATGATAACAATAACAAAAATATTTTTTGTCATATGGTTAACTTTCTGTATATGAAGGTTACCTCTTAGGTTACATAGTATAATAAGGTCTAGTCTAGATTGAAACATATGATTATTGCTGTCATATAAATAATGATTTCATCATTTTAGTCCCATGGTAGCCAGGATGTCCCTAGCCATTTTAATTAACAACCTAATTAGTCTTTTATAAGAGTGATATGATCAACAAGAGAAATACATTAGTAGAGAGGCCTTTTGATTCCAAGATCTAAAAGTTCATTAGAATTGATTTACTCTTCATTGTCTCTGCTGAAGTAGATGGAGAATCTCAGATCAAATCTAACTGGCTGCTGGAGAGCAGTCAGGTCTTGAGAGAAAGACAGAAATGGTTTAAGGACACATATTATCATATTATTAATTCCTTCAGGAAGAAAAGATTAAGTGAAATTTACACAAATTAAACAAAGAAATAAATTCTATGTAGGAAATAATTACATAGGGAGGACTTTGGCCAAGTTACTGCTTTAACACCAAGTTTTGAGGGAAAACACCATATGATTTCTAATGATTAGAATGGATTAAGAGGTGAAGTTTAGAAATCATGGGTGCATGGAGTAGCTCTTGAGGGAATGGCATTACTGGATGTAGAGAGCTGATGAAGAGCTAGCTTTTCTAGTTATAGGCAATTTCATTTTTCAAAAATGCTGTAAGAGAAAACATTGAGCTACATCCACTAGTAAACAATATTTCCTGTGAAATGATTTTATTCATCATAGCTCTCTCAATAGAGCAGTGACCTGATCCAATTTTATAAAATACAAAATGCCTCCCAAGAGATCAGGTGTTCTGTAGTCATCATGCACTTTACAAGTAGTTTGGCATATTTTTCATCTTGTAATATCCAGACATCATGATTCCACTATATCACAATTATGACAGTACTATGTCACAAATACGATCTCTTTGCACATCTTGGAGTGGGGTGGGGAGAGAAATTTTTTTAAAATGGTTTAGGTATAACAAGGACAAGAATAAAAATAAGAATAAGAAAAAGAATAATGATAGAAGTCCGTAGTTCTGTAAAAGTCTATTTGTTTAAGAAAAATAATTCTTATACAAATAAAATCTATTAGTTGTATTATTTACCTTTACACTTTGATTGTGGTTTTTGGGTTTGATTTCTGCATTATCATTGAAAATACATAATAATAAATGACTCAGCCTGACTACCCATTGCCTGTATCTCTTATATTGAAATCGGATACATAAAGTAGTCGTTGTAGGGGGCTCAAAAACGTTAGCAATAGTAAGTGCTATACGGCTTAAACTTGCCTTAACACCCAGCTCACCCAGTCTTGTTTTCTAGCACTATTGCTGGCTTAAGAGCTGCAGCCCTCTCACAGCACAAGCACAAGGACAAGGAAGAGTGTCCATCCCTGAACAGGGGCCAAAGGGGAAAGCTGCTTTCATCTTCCCCTCTGATTCCCTTCATTTGTTTTCAGAGAGTTAGGCAAATACAGATTTTAGGAAAAATCTGTAGATTGAAAGCAGTGAGATACTTACTATACGCCATGTTAATTACTGAAAAAATTAGGGGGAAATGTAAATCCATTTGGTGTTGCCCACATGAATTTGAAATTATATCTGGGTCAGAAGATATTGTGAGCGTAGAGACCATAATCATTCTAAAAGAAGCAAAGAGTTTCAGCAAGGAAATTATAGCAGAGCTTAATAAAAGGGAAGAATAAACAAGCAGAGAAGAATCACAAAACTAAAGTGTCCATAAATGGATCCTTTGAACAACTTAATAATTAATCTGACTTTTATCTTTAAACACAGAGTACTTTTATTTATTGGAGGAAACACTACCTGGGAGATAATGTGACAATAAGAATAATCAAAATGTTTCCAGCAGTTGGTTTAAATACTGTCTGACGTGTCCCTGCCTGCTAGAAATCGATACAAATTGCTGCAGTCATTGTTTTCATTTTCAGGTTTGTGCCTTGCTGTCCCTCCCTCCTCCTCACCCCATTTTCTCATACATTTTGAATAGTTTATAAATACAAGAACAACTCTGAGGCCTCTGTGGAAAATGTAATTGCTGGTAAATGGCCTCACTGTTTCTATCAACAGA
>BJBW01009763.1:4743-56382 GCA_004320125.1 Scolopax mira
TCTTCATTGTGAAGCAGTTCTTTCTCATATTTGAGTGGAACCTCCTATGTGCCAGCTTGAGCTTGTTGCCCCTCGTTCTCTCACTGGCAACCACTGAAAAGAGTTTGGCTCCCTCCTCCTTCAAAACACCCTTTAGATACTTATAGGCGTTAAGAAGATCTCCCCTCAACCTTCTCTTCTCCAGGCTAAAGGAAATCTCCCTTTCTTCATAAGGGAGATGATCAAATCCTTGAATCATCTTTGTTACTCTTTGCTGGACTCTCTCCAGCAGCTCCTGTCCCTCTTGAACTGGGGAACCCAGAACTGGATGCAATATTCCACTTGTGGCCTCACCAGTGCAGAGTAGAGGGGGAGAATGACCTCCTTTGACCTACTAGCCATGCTCTTCCCTATGCAGCCCAGGATTCTGTTGGCCTTCCTGGCCACAAGAACACGCTGCTTGATCATTGTCATAATCATATATAATTGTCATATATCAATATGACAATTTTTTCATATTGTTATCATTGTCATAATACTTAATGAAATTACATATTAAGAGCAAGAATATCAGAAACTCAACTGAATTTCTGGAATATCAGAAACTCAACTAACATGCACCTCAAGGTTAAACTGTTAAACAAAACAGAGTAAGGTAAGAAAAGTTTTAAATGGCAGGTAGCAAGGACACTACTAAAACTCATTCCAGGGACTTTGCTCCAAAATCATCACATATATGTAATACTTACAGCTTCTTCCGTGACAAGATAATAGAGAATCAATTGCAACTTAAAAATATTTAAAGATACAAATGCACATACTTGCCCTGAAGCCAGGTAAAAACCTTTTTTAAAAATTTATTTTAATATTACCAATCTCCTTGCATTTTACTAGCTTCAGCTAGTACAAACCACCAATCATCTCTGACCTTCAAAAGAACTCTGTCCCATGCCAAAAAAAATTGATACAAGAATTTCATTTTTTCTAGCTCTAGAGCTACAGTGCAGTAACTCTATCTGGACACCTAAAGTAATACATTCCCTTTTAGACATTATGGCTTCTGTTATAAATGGTTACATCTTCTAAGAATAAATTCAAAGCTCACAGAACATATCAAACCAACTGTTTTAGAGCCTGATGCTCATTATTTACAAAAGTACAGGCAGTAATTCTCCAGGTCTCACCTTGCTATCCCGTTTAATGTCTCTCAACTACCATCTGAAGAGAGAAATTAAAACCATATATCCATCTATCCCTCAGCTTCATTGCTGAGCTGTTTCTCATTCGTGTCAATTATTACATTGCCTTTTAAAAAAAAAATTAAAAAATGGGTAGACACATGCTTCAAATTGAACTTCATATGTTTTACAGCATCACCACAGAATTATCTGGTAACTATGATATAACTAAAACTCAAATGTTTCACAATGCTATTACATGCTGTCATGCATTCTCATGACAACAAAATATTTTATACCATTTTAAAGCTGTCACTAGTCACACACAAGTGAGAAAGGCGTTATTATAACCCTTGCTTTCTAGAGTAGTTTTATCAAATGCAGTAAAATTAGTCATCTCCCATTAATTGGTTCAGGATCAAAACCTAGATCTTCTTTCAATTTGGTTTTACCTCAAAATACTCCAAAGATTGCAAGCTGCCTCGCTCCTCCTCTATTTAGCGGTTTCCTTTTCAACTCTATATAAGTCTATATACCAACTCCCACTTGCAGTTTTATTTCATCCTCATTTTCAAAGAAGCCTCACCAAAAATAGATTTTCATTTTAATTTTCTACTTTGTATTCCTCCCTTCTCCGCAAGTGCACAAGTACAAATGTGTAGATATAAACCAGAAACACAGTATGTTCCATGTACTCAACTGCTACTCCCTCCTTTATCAATATAATCAATTTTTATCCATAAACTTTACAAGACAAAGTTATTAACAAAAGCTCTATATTTAAGAAAGAGAATCACACATGGGTTCTCAAGTACAACCACTTAAATACCTAGCTTGTTTCTTCCAAATTTACTAATCAAGAAGGATGAGAAGGGTTAAATTTAGCTACTCTAAATGAGTTGTATATATTTAACAAAGTTTTGTGTGACTGGTCAATCTTTTAAGCTTTCAATTTTTCTGTCCATCCCCGCCCTTACTGTTACAGTAATTAAGACTTCTCCCAATTACAGGACATCCAACATGCCAAGTCGTGGGGTGAACCCATACTGCAGACTATTGTCACAAAATGACTACAGCAAAGACCACAAAATGCTTCTGTTCACAGACAGACTGAAGAAACACTTGGATGCTGACAGTGTAATTTATTTCAGAAATTATTAAAACAAACTTAGCTCAAGGCTTTGTCCCATCTAAAGCTCTCATCTCTTATTAAGCACCACAGTACAATAAATAATATGCACATGTTTTTAGCTCATTTATCTGATGTATATTATATTATTTATTATTTAATTGATTTTCTGAAGTCACAGCTAATGCAATTTCAATTAAAATTGCATGGAACAAAACCATGACTTAACCATTTCGGAACATTTTATACTAAAAATAGCATGTGGTCCAATATCAAATACTATCCAGGCTTTTTAAAAATCAAAGAAATCAAGTAAAACAAGCATTTAGTTACAGTTACAAGAGTATTCTGTAAAAGCAGTTGAAACATCACAAGCTATTACAGTGGGATATTCCTTCAATATTATTCTAAAGGCCACATTATGACTAGGGGTGTCAGATACATTTTTCAACCAAGTGCCCTTGGTTTTCTCAAGATTTTTTATTCTTACCTCAGAAATAGCACACTAATGCATTCTTTTTCTCCTTTTCTTTTTAATTAAACTGCAGAATCCACCAATAATCCAAGTCATTCTGGATTTATATTTAATTTTTACAGACAGTACTAGAAAAATATCCAGTATAATAAACCATATTGTGTTAAACCAGAACACCTCTTTTACACAGACTACAACAGCACATTTCATGTTACCTCCCCAATACGAAATGGGCTCGACGCTGATACTACAAAGAAACACATTGGTTTGAGTGGGTGCTTCTGCACTATGACTGGAGAACATTACTTCCTGGTGCCATCAGCAGCTGTATGATATCTCAGCCAGGTGCCTGTTCAGGATGCTCAGAGACCTGAACTCCTGACACTCAAGCCTTCATCAGCAAATCGTACAAATGAAATCATGTCAATATCCAGACAAAATAGACTGAACAAAAAAATGTAATGCATTTAGGATAATTTAGAGAATTAGCTCTATTCTTAATGATAATTTGCATTAATTATTATTGAAGACTTAAAATACATTATTTCAGACACACTGTTGTGTGACAATCCTTGAGACTGACTTATAAAGACCTATTTCTAACTGGTTTAGAAAGAAACAGCGAAGGATTTAGGTACATAGAAAACAGGGTATCACCCCAGCAACACAAACCATCCACGAAGTTCTACAATGCAGCCACAAGAAAGTGAGTTTTCAATGACATCCCATTGTGTAATGAAAGTCATCAAACTCATAGGAGAGAATGCACGTTGTTGAAGTTGAGAGGAGTTGTTCTCACATTAGGTTAAGACTGCAGAACTACTTTGCAAAATCATAGTTGTTTTCTAGCGAAATCTGACATATGACATGCCCCCTAAAATTCAAGCCAAACATTAAGCAAGAATTAAAAAACAACAATGAAATCCCCTCTAATTGAAGTCTAATTCTGATATATAGGCTTTTTAAGCTGTCTAAAGCCAATAGATTTGGGGAGCATGTGATGCATTATTTCAGTGCATTTTGATTTGGAAATAAAGCAAGAACAAAACACCAATCTTCATGAGACCTCACACAGACCCATTTGCTAGATCTTTTTAATTTTCTAGAGGTTCATGCTATTTTATGCATGAATGAGAATGGGTCTGAAGTACACTACCTGGCTAGCAAAAAAAATGAGTCTAAATTAACTCACATTTAGACTGCTCAACGTTTCACTAAATATTCAGAGTTTTGGCTGCTATCTGCATGCCAACACTCTCTCAAGTTGTTTTTAACACTCTAGCATACATGCATCTATGCAGGTTAATACTGCAAATGGCCATTCAGCCACAACTCACTCTCATGCACCCTACAGAAATTGTTTCTCCACTGAAAGGGTTCCAGGCATCAGAGGCTTATTCCAACCAGGCTCTAAGTGCAAGACTTCTATTAAATATAATAGGCACTTTGTGGCAAGATTAAGAGAAAAAATATCTTGTAGTCTTAGAGGAATAGTTTTCCATTTTTACATGACCACTGGATTCAAACACTTTATTCTAAAAATTTATTCCCAGGGGCTACACAAAACCACTCTACATCAGAAGAAGCTCAGACCTGCAGAAACTGCAGTTCTGCACTGCATCATTAATGGGCAAATAAAAGCTACATTAGACAAGATACATCTGTATTGTCACAGATAAAGTAAAAATCCAGAAAAAGTAATTCATGTTGCAATGTTAAGCATGCTTGCTTAACAAAGATTACATATTAACTAGCATTATGTATGACCTTTAGTGATGGATCCACCACTGTGACCAAATATTATAGTTTAAATGAATTTCATACAGTATGGCAATTCACATATGGGCATTAGGCTGAGCAGCATTAGACTCTCACTATAAGAAAACCCACTTTAATTCTGCTTGAATTAAATCTTGTGCATTTTATTTACAACTTACATCTTATTTGCAAGGGAAACATATTCTCCCACAGAAAGAAAATTCTTACTGTGTATATGCCATAATCACAATTAAATCTAGAGAGCTCCAACAATTCCATCACTTCTTCACTCCTTATATAAACACGTTCTCTTTCTGTCTTAATGAGACAGCATCTGTATCACCATACTACTATGTTCAGAGAAACTGGGTACAGAATTGACATAGGTTAGACATAGGGATAGATTAAAATGTCTTTGCTTACTTTTTTTTTTTAGTTTCCTATTTTAGTAATGTGACTTGTTGAACTCCATTGAGAACACTGTGGCAGAAACTTTCAAAAACACCTCCTTAAGTATCTCCTGAGAAATTACAGTAACTTCATATAACATTAAATGGATTAAGCTCAAATGTGACCATTTTCCAACTTCATCACGCACTGTCAAGTGCCTTCATTTTAACATATTTCACAGGGTCATTGGCAAAGAAAACTGAGTACACAGTACATCAAACTCAATTATATTTTAAAGACTGGCAAGGCCTTTTTGGTTTGTTCTACTTGCCTCTGATTGCTGGCAAAAAACTCACAAAGAAGCTTTGAAATTACCACCCTAGTAAGATTCCCACACTCTCGATGCTTGTATTACTGCAGCCTGGCCAACCACAGACTCAACAAAAGAGTAATTACTGACTTCCATAAAAGTCAGTACTTTAGTTGTCTGCAAATATTTTATTCATTAAGGCAGGTAAACTGAAAACAAGACAGGCAGACTAATATTTACCTGCAAGTGTTTTAGAACTACCCTATTTCACACACAGCCTATAGAAAGAATCAACCAAGGCAGGAAAATAAGATTCCTGGATTTTCAACACAACTCTGAGAATTGTAAATTGTACTTCAAAGTAACTTCGGCATTAGGCTCCATCTAAATTAGATGGCTTTGAAAATTAACTCTCAAATTCCAAATAGTATTTGAGGAGATAAGTGTCATCTGTCTTTTCAAAAAACATACTTCATTTTACTAAGATTAAGTTTATAATATAATTAAGTTATAACAGAATGGGCTGGTAATGTAATGCAATGTAATGGCTTGTAATATCTGTTTCTAGAACTATCTTCCCATGTTAACTGTCTGGAGTTACCATCTGAGAAGCAGTAAGCTCCGGCCAGCAGATTTTCTTTGATAAAGTTACAGGAAAACAACAACAGCAATGATTGTCTTGATATAAAGCCTTCAGGTATCAAAAGCACTTAGCAGAGAAAATTGGCTTCCTGGCAATATCAAACAGACTGAGGACTACAATGAAGCTTGCCAATTAACTGTGAGATGAAATTCAGGACCTGAGCTAATCTCAGGTCCTAACACCTCGCACCTAGCAGGCAACTAATGTGAAGAAAATCAGCCTCAGGTCTCAGATGCTGTCAAAGAAGAGTCTCTCAAGTTATTGCTATTGATTTGTAGGAACATGACAACCTGTGTGTGGTGTTTCAAGGAGTCTTTGGTTAGGATGCATATCAGATACTGGTATCTTAACTAGGAAAAGACTCTTTACAGGATAATTTGTAACACAAATTATACCCTATCGTATATCACAGAAAACACAACATGGCAAAAACCAAATATGAAAGAACGGTGGTATTCAACTACTTTAAAAAAAAATAGATCAATGAAGTATCAAAGAAGCTGGCATAAATGACAAGGAGGGGAGGAGAAAAGAGTATCCCAATAAAAAGAGTAACTCCGTGAACAAAAAAAAATAAAAAGGCACTGAAAAATGGGAAAGCCACACTACAGAAATTAACAGTGTTATGCAACTAGTGTGCTATTCAGGAAATGAGCAATTGCTAAAAACCATCTAGAATCCTAGTGATTCTTGTTAAACAAAAAAGTCAATTAAAATATTCAAAACTTATTTTAAAAAATGCAAATTTCCTATAGCTTCCATAGTTTTTATTTCAGAAAGTTTTTCTATTTAGAGGCAGCTAAGAGATCCTAGCTCAAAACAGACTTCATACATCTGAGATTGAACACACATTCAATCTAGACTAGAAATATAGAGCTGAAACTCTCCTCTCATCCCACAAACCCTAGCAAAAGGTGATACTGGTTAGCCTCTAAAACTCATATGCATAGACATGCACGTACAAGAACTTTGCACACTGTAGGTATACGTGCAGTATGTATCTATACAGCTGACATGACTAGATAGGTACAAGTTAGAAATTAATAAGATGCAGCCACACAGTTACAGTCTGCATACACTTCACTTTCATTTTTGTTGCCTGTGCAATCAGTAGATCCTGTCTTCTCTTTCCCCTTCTCCTTCATCTGCTTGTTGCTTCAGGCAGTTCAAAGCAAAATATGAATGCAAACAACTGGATGGACAATGAGGGAAAAATCAGAATAAATTAAGCATGAAACATAACAATAATCCTTTCCTGCAGTATACACATACTGAGCACATAGCCATTTCAATCTTCCAAGTATTTTGTTACCAATGCACCAGGGCAAAAACATAGAGCTACACTCAAATGTCCGTGCATTTTGCACTTTTGGAATAACTTATGGGTATTGCTCCTTAGGGCTTATAGTAAAATCACGGTTCTCCAAACTTAAGAACTGTTTTTATAGCAATCAATTTACTAAAATCAACCAAAGTAGTGCTGATATTATTTCTATGTAGCTATACATAACAACTAGCTGCAGGGTGGTGATGCAAGCATGGATTTTCCTGGAATTAAACATTTTTCTTGGTATTACCTGAAGCAGTATATACTTTCTGTCACACTGCGTGGCTGCAGAGACAAAGCAGCGCAGTCCTGCCATGAAATGGGTTTCAGCTGCCACTGAGCACAGCAGAAAAGGAAAAGAAAATGTGGGAGGTTTACCCAACGCACATAACGAAATTCCTGCATTTCCCATACTGTCAGAAGTGATAGGCTCCTCTAAAGAATGCATTAGGACTCTTCTTAGAACTAATCTCTGGAGACACCTACTCTATCCATTGACTATACTTGGAACCTAAGGGAATTAGCCTTTTCACTTGGTTAGTTAAGCTGGACAGCGTAAACACCAGCTCCTCTTTTCACAGTAGGTCAAAATAACATGGTATTGTTATTCCATGACCTAGCAGGAAACACTCATTTTATTGAGACACAGCCACACTACTTCTGGAGCAAATTACACTAAGGTCCTCAATTTGCATACTAGGTCGAGGAGATATTTGAACCGTAGCAGAGAAACAAAGACATGACTGAGCAGGAAAAGCTCAGCATTTAGATTCATAATAATGGTCTACAAAGGAAATGTAAATGTATGAGAACAAACAAATGGCAAGTTTTGCTAAGCTGTTTGCTATTTGCTAAAGTATTTCTCAGGAAGAGTGAACTACAGATATACTAATCATTTCAGTTAAAGCAGAAGATATTTATCACAACAGGAGCTTTTAAAATTACGTATTTAATAAATTGGACTTTATGAGCTGGTTTTTATAAGAATTTGAGGTAATTTAAAAAAATAATAAACAGTAAAATCTAGAAGAAAAGATAACTAAATTTAGAAGTCCAGCTGTTAAGAATGTTGTCTCATGACAATTTCTATAGAAGCTGCGGGAGATAGACTGTACTTGTATTCTCCATTTTTAAATGTAATTAATTCAAGAGAGACAAACAATTCAATCATGTAACATCAAACTGCTAAAAAGAACACCTTCCTGATCTCCAAAATCTCTATGACCTTCTGATACCTTTGAATTCACAGTATTTTCTCACAGAATAAAAAGGGTTAGACTTTAAAACCACTAACCTAAATACAAAAGAACTTCAACAAGACTTAAGATGAAGCCTTTTCTATATTTTCTATTATACTCAAGAAAGCTTACCTGTTTCCATTTGAAAATAGCTACTTGAAAACCTGCTTTAGATCGTCTGATAGTTTGAGCTACAAAAGAGAGGCTTAAAGATCAGATTGCAATTGAAGCGTTATCATCTTTAGGCAGAGGACAATGAAATAAGGGATAGCACTGCCTCAATTATTTGTCTGCAGTTATTCTGTGGCATAAGAAACAGTGGTGAAGTTACTGTAGAACCGTTTTAATATTCCCGTTCAAATTCCCTGAAAGTGAATTGCAAAAGTTTGCCAGTATAAATGCACCAAAACTCAGTGTTTTCACTAGTTAATATAGGAGTTTTTCAGACATTACTAAGAGACACAAACATTTCTTACTTTTTGTCTTTCCCTCTGTAGAAGCACTTCTATAACAAGAGCTTTTCTGCAACCTTGAAGCAACAGAAATTAAAATTATTCTTGAATATTCCACAAATAATTGCACAGGTATTGGGTTTTCACTGTTACACTCCATGTTTGTCACAAGTCACTTGTTATTCAAGTTGTCTGGTGCCTAAAGTACTAATGCAGGATGTAGAAAACGAGTTTAAATTATCTGTCTTCTGTTCTCACTTATCGAGTGGACACAACAGAATCTTAGAATGGTTGGAAGAGACCTCTGGAGATCATCTAGTCCACCCCACCACCACCAGAGCAGGAGGTTGCACAGGAACTTGTCCGGGTGGGTTTTGAATGTTTCCAGAGAAGGAGACTCCACCACCTCTCTGGGCAGCCTGTTCCAGTGCTCTACCACTCTCATAGTAAAGAAGTTCCTCCTCATGTTTAGGTGGAACTTCTTATACTCAAGTTTGTGCCTATTTCCTCTTGTCCTGTCACTGGGCACCACTGAGAAAAGACCACCCCCATCCAAGTGTGGACTTGGAACTAATAGTTCCAAGTGTGGCAGCCATATTTAAAATACACAAGCAGGCAAACCAAGCAGGTTTTGCTTATTTATTGAGAAATAACCACAAATAATTTTAAATATTATTGTACAGAATTACTAAACTGGTAGAGCAGCAATATAAAAATCTCCCTATAAGGCAGAGGAATGCAAGACAACGGGATAGGAAGCCTCACTGGCAATAGAACTACATTAAAAAACACCATCAGACTTGCCTGGCACAAAACAAGGTTAGTCTTTCAGCTTTACTGCCCTCACCCCCCCAGAAAAAGAAGTCTGTTTTCATTTCAGAGATTACTTACCAGCAAACTTTATCATCAATAATTGTGAATTTCTCTAATGACCTATTTTAAGTCCACAGAAAAAGGAACTGTTCAAAACTAAGAACTGTTTGGTTGGTTTTTTCCTCTAGGGAAAAGTTGTGACAAGTTCTCCAAGTCAAAAAAAAAAAAAAGTGTATTCTGTTTATCTGATATACTTCAGTGACATCTCCTAGTTAGAATCACTTATCTTTCCATGCTTTCATTCTGGCTTTCAATCTGAAGAGACTTTACTGCACTGCCACCAAGGATGGAATAAAAAGGCACACAGGGTGTACAGAACAATATACATCTCCATTCTTCTTTGCAACCCATTTCTTAACTTTCTTCTCCCTCATGCTTCTAAGGAACAAAAGCATAAATATTTCACCTTTAAACTAATGATGTTGCGAAAACCTCTATACAAAAATACAAATAAGTGAGGCTTCTACTTTCTGTCAATGCCTTTATCTCTTCAAGCATAGATAAGGAAAACTTCAGTGACATCTTCAATGTGAACATAACTATCAAAATGTTATCTCACAAAGAGATGAGGAATAACAATTCATTAAAATAAAGGCTTATTTCCTTAACTTTAGATAATTTCCTTTAATATATTCACATTTTAGGAGGAAAAGAATAATACTTCAAACATGAGCTCTAACATAAAAATTCAGACTGCAGGAAAAGCAATGTATATAACAGAGACAGTGATAAACAATGTTCTAACTAAAAGAAAATATCCCTTTTTCTTGTTTCAGCCTCAAAATACAATACAAATAACATTAAATCATAGAATATTCTAATACAATTCTATTATAAGTGTTTATTCATTCATAGTCTTACAATGAGCATTCATTAATATTCATGCAAGAATTTAGAGAAGACTTCTTTAAAAAAAAGTGAAGGGGATCGTTTTAGCAGAAAAATACTATAATTTAGAAATATTGATCCCTAGAATCCCTCAAATCTGTATCAGCTACCACAAAAATATCCATCAGCCCCCAAATTACAATATTTCATTCTGGTTTTCAGTAAGAATTAGCAAAATAACTTAATTTGATTTAGAAATTCCTTATTTATAATAGACTATCTAACTACAGACAGCCCCCCAGCCATCTGTGATTTTTATTTAATTTTACAAGGAAATAAATCAAATCTTCAGCCATCAATATGGCCAAGAAAGATTATTACTTGAAAACCACTGCTTCTTAAAATTATCTTATGAATTTTTGCATAAATACTGTTCCAGTTACCCCATGAAGAAAAAAGAATACTTTTATTTATTTAATGTAAATTTTAACAAAGAAAAAACCGATCTTTTGTTTGATTGTAGTCTCTACTGAATTAATCTTTTTCTCTAGGGAACACAAGTGAGAACACTGAAGGTGAACTCACTCACAACTGCAGTATTCTTTTCATAATGAAGGTAAACACCAAAACAAGGAACCTAACTAACACTTCTAGGGAGAATATATCTACACCTAAAGAAAAAAAAATCACGACTAAATCTCAAATTAGAAGAACATAAAAGAGGAATTTCTGAACTTGCAGCCGTAAAAATAAGTTCTTCATTGTATCAAAAACCTTTTGCTGAATTTATGCCAGGTTATATATGACTAATTTTATATTCTTTTCCAATTAAAAAGGAATCTATATTATCTATAGAAAGAAGATCAAACATCCTAACAAACAGGAACTCAGCAACATCTAAGAGACAGAAGATAAGTAACTTGTCCAATACATTTTCTCCAAAACTCATCTTTATTTATACAGCATTCTGAATGAGTCACAGGAAAATTATCTGGGTGCGAACAGAATGAAACATGACCATAAAGCAATCTGTAAATCAATTTTTTTAAAAACTCCTCTAGCTCTTATCCGTTGAAGAGTATAAAAATGAGACAACACCAATAAATGAGCCTCAATACAGTTCATGGGTGCACATACACAATTTGGCATTTTTATTTAGATTTTGCTAAATGTATTTTGCAAAACTAACGAGTGCTAAATGGGCCTGAATATAAGACAGTCGGAATATCAAGTGACTCACAAGAACAAATAACCAAAACATGAGTGAGACTGTGCCAAAGCACTATACTTGAAATATATCAGTCCTGATGAAACACCCTGAGAGAGTGGTGGTGGAACATAAAGAAATTTTAAATGTCTCAACAGTGCACAGTCACTTTAAAAGACTCAACACATTTTCCAGCAACTCAAACTGGCTGCAGCCACTTGAGTCCCTTTGAGAAGCCAAATCAGAGCTGGACAAGCATCTGCATGGATTTGGAGCCTTGTGATCCTCAGCCAGTGTAGCAACCTCAGCACTTACCAGTTGCTTGCTAGATCCAAGCTTAGCCCAGATAATGAGATCAGAATATCAAGGACCATACAAAATACACTTTTCCTGATTCTGAAGTCAAAGAGATCCTTAGAAGAGACCTGGGACACATGGAAACTGGGAATTATAATTGAAATTTAATTTGATCTCTAGGATGGCATGGACATAATCAATTAATCACAGCTTCTACTTCATTAAGTACTCCTTACAGAAGCAGCAAGAAAGAAACTGAATAGTAAAGAATTATGAGAGCTGTCAGGAACAAAAGACGACGATATGCAGCATTCAGTAAGTGTTAATGTGGACTGAGAATCTTTTTCATTTTAGCAATTCTGTTAATAAATCTAGTAAAAAAAATAAATCAATTACTCTTTTAAAATGACACTGCTTTTGTTTCCTGAGGTGGAAAAAAACCCCATCGTATTCTCAGCTATTTTTACATTTCAGTGTATATAGGAACTTGCATCTGTATCTTTTCATCCCATTTTCTTCAGAATTTCTTCCTACTCACTGTAGAAATGTTCCTAGACAGTACAGATTCTCTGTAACAACACACAGAATAAAAACCTGTTTAACCTTGCCCTGGTAAAAATATTGTCACATACCAGAACACCACATACTTTTCTTCATAGGGTTATGAGCAGTCAGATAATTAATGACTAAAGGCACCACTTAAATTACTGGAAGGTCTAATGACATGGAGGAAAAAAGAAGACAGAATCAAAGAGAAAAAATACAAAGGAGAAAGCTGATAGGCCTGGGGTTTTTAGCAAATAGTAGGTTTCCCAATTTTGAAAAGCACAAATCTTTGTCACTTAGATAGGTCATCTCACCTTCCCATGCTTCAGGCTCTCTGCAAGTTAAGACAGCTCTTTGCTAATTCACTGCAATGCTGCAAAATTTAATGAAACTTGCAATAAATTTTGAAGTGCCTTGAGCAGGTTCTGCTTTTAATGTGTTGTAATAAACAAGTTCCACTGTATTTTTTCGAAATTATTTCAGAAAAGACACCTCTATAGAATAATAAATCATCCTAGCTGTAGGATGTTACTAGTTATCTAAACTGTTCCCAATCTGTATCCTGACATCCCTTCTGTGGTGACTGCCGCAACAGTTTGGTGGATGGATGGACCCACAAGTCATGTTCTAATGTGCCTTCATTACCTTCTCACAAGTAATTGCTTTGAAGGACAGAAAGCTTCCCTAACCATACACTGGTAAACAGAGACAAACAGAGAAACACAGAGAAATACACCCATTTTTCCAGTCTTTGTTTTACAGCAAGACCTCTACAACACCTTGTTCTAGAAATTCCAAGATAGCTTTATAAGAAACAGTACCGCTGAATATCATTTATTGTTTTGCAGATTAGTTGCATCCAGAGCACAGTAAGAAGCTGCAAATTTGCAACTTCTATTCAAAACAAGATAATTAAAAATTCTCCTGTCTCTTTCCTCTGACTTTCCATCTTAAGAGACACTGAAATCAGCAACAGTAGCAAACCAGAGCAGAATACCCAAACAGGAAGTATACAGCATTGTAAATCAACAGCAGGGCTTGGTTTTATTGTTGGTAGTTTTTTGGTTTTTAAACACTGAAAGAGTAAAAGCAAATAACTGCTTAAAGAGGGAGATCTGCATTAGACAGGGACAGGGGAAATGGGATATGAAAAACAGACAGCCTGATTAGTGAAGTCATAAAATTTCAGTTGGAAAGTACGAAAAATGTCACGGAACACTGAGACCCAATTTAAAATCTACATTAAAACTGAAAGCAACATTGTAACTATTAATATAAGCGCAGCCAAATGCTATGCCAAATGTGCAGCCATCAACAAAAAATACTGTACTTGAGATATAAAAATAACTGAAACAAAATTTAAAGTACTCTGTTGTGTAGCTGAAAATTTATCTCCTTTAAAGCTGGAAATCTGACATCAAAGCTAAGCTATGTCTTATGCAGACATATTGTGAAGACTTAAGAAAATATGTCTGAATGATCAGTGAACCCAGGGAGAAGAAGCAGAGATAATACATGACAGAATGCAAAATTCACAGAAGAGTAATATGTTCATGTCAAGCAAGTGATGGAGACTGCAAAACTTTATTACTGTCCAACGTTTATGCAGACCATGCTTAGTGAAACCTGCTACTGATGTCTGCCCAATTAACATCTTACTCTACTGTCTCAGCAAAGAGAAAAAAATCATAGAATTATTGAATGGTTTGGCTTGAAAGAGACCTTTAAAGATCATCCAGTTCCAGCACACAGTAAAGAATTTCTTCCCAACACCTAATCTCAATCTCCCCTCCTTCAGTTTAAAATCATTACCCCTTGTCCTATTTTTAAACTCCCTGACCAAGCGTCCCTCCCCATCTCTCCTATAGCCCCCTTTAGTTACTGAAGCCTTCTCTTCTCCAGGCTCATGAAACAACCCCAACTATCTCAGCCTGTCCTCACAGCAGAGGTGCTCCAGCCGTCTGAGCATCTTCGTGGCCTCCTCTGTAATCACTCCAAGAGGTCCATGTCCTTCTTGTGTTGGGAGCCACAGAGCTGGAGACAGCACTACAGGGGGAGTCTCACCAGAATGGAAAAGAGGGACAGAATCTGCCCTGCTGGCCATGCTGCTAAAATGCAGCCCAGGATGTGGTTGGCTTTCTGGGCTGCTTTCTGCATTGCCAGCTCATGTTGAGCAACATAAATCAATACCCCCAAATCCTCCTCAGGGCTGCTCAATCCATTTTCCGCCCAGCTTGTAGTTGTGCTTGGGATTGCCCCAACCCACATGCCGGAACTTGCACTTGGCCTGGCTGAACTTCATGAGGTTTGCATGAGCCCACCTCTCAAGCCTGTCCAGGTCCCTTTGGATGGCATCCCTTATTACCAGATGTCTAACATTGCTGGCTGCACTGCCACACACCATAGAGAAGTGGCCTTTTCATTGTCCCAGTTCTGTTCCTTGCACACAGGCAGGCAGAACTAGCACAGGGAACACCCTATCATCCTTTCTGGTAAGATCTTAACAATCTTTACAAATATTGTTACACAGTATCTCCGAATGTAGGGAGGAAATTCATACTAATGTTATCACTAGCCAAAAGTGCAATCAGATCCAGGATGGAAGTTTAAGGCTTTGTTCAACAGCTAAAAGCACCATTTCAAAAATCCAGGTCAAAAAATGAAAAATACTTTATTGCCAGATGAAGTTTCCCAGGTACTATATTTTAGAATAATAATAAACTACTTTTGATTTCACCAGAACAATTAACCTTTATGTCTATGTATCTTAAAAATAATCTGAAAGACTTGGTATTCAAGTTTTTTGCAGTATCTTAACACGGCCACACTTCTTCAGCAGAGTTGAAACAATAATTTTTAGTGAATTAGTTAAAAAAATACTAGTAAATTCTGTATCAAATCACATTCAAATTGTCAAAGATTATGTGATTGACTCAAGACTTTTGAGATATACAAGCTGGTATAGAATCTGCTGCCTTAGGCTTCTACTTTGGAAAACAGCAGAAGTTAATCATTCTGAAACATACACATAAAACATACAGCACTATCTTCCTAACTAAAACATATTCAGTAAAGCAAATAAGGTTCAAACCATGGTAAATCTAAGCTGCAACTTGAAGTGTATGAATCATTTCAGCTTTGCAGTATCATAACTCTGAGCCAAATAATTCAAAAGACATTCTGTTAAAAAATACAAATTAATTAGAGGACAAACTTTCAAGATTGCATGCATTGGATTATTAAGTTAAAGCAGAAAACAATAGCTCTTCTGGAGTACTCCCAGATGAATGTTTATATTGACAAGACTACTTGAAAAGCCAATTAAAATAAAAACTCACAAGTTGAATAATGCTGCATACACTGAATGCTTGGTGATCTTCACTCCAATTTAGACAAACAAGTGGCAAAGCTGACATTTTGCTATTGCTGAGATTCTCCCAGTTAGGGCTTCTCCTGTTGGAGACAGCCAGTGACTGAGAACTTTAAAACACTTATATAAACTCACACTGGCACACTAGATGGGAACCAGATGCCCTATAATGACATGTTGAATAATAGTAAAATCCAATTTATAAAACTTATTTGCTTCATTTGTGTAAAGGCTGCATAAAGCTTCATTTCCTTCATTTGAAAGCTTTATGAAAAATGTTTTGCACTTTTAAACTTAATACAGTTTAAGAACAGGCCATCTGAATAGCTCTGAGGATGAGAAAGAACAGAATTGGAAAAAGAGGTGTTGAAAGGAATTAATGGGATAACTACTTTCAGTAAGACAGGTAGGAAATAAAACTTCTTAACTTTGCCTTTAAATCCTTTTAGAACTACAGAACGCACAGTATGAATAGACAACTATTGGGTTTAATACATTAAGGAAGCAGTTAGGAAGCCCAAAGAAGACACATTCTGTTGAAAAAAAGCATAATTGATAAAATTCATTTTGCTATACTTTTGCATAGCTTCTAACTTCAATCTCTTATTTATTGGAATTAACTTGCATACCTGGTAAATTCTCTGGATCAAGTGTAACAGCAAAAAAACCTGCACACTGAAAATCTTATGGACAACAATGTAACTGCCCTGGCTCACTTTCAGCATTTACTAAACCTTACTGCAGGTAAATTCTTCATGGAAGAGATCCTTCCATGAAATTTTGATTCAGCTTTTAAAAAAGAATTTTCAAACATTAACCAGGCCATTCTTAATCTAAAGAAAAGAAAAGACAAGACATAAAAGCACAAATGAGTACACGCAATAGGGTTCTCAGACAACCAAATAAAACATTAACACATCTATTCACTTATTTCATCAGCACTACTATGCTAAATTTACAATCCATTACAGTGTTCAAGAAGTCCACATAAAGTAACAGAAGTCAGTATCAGCAAATGCTTGTCAGTGATTCCTATGTATATTTGTTTCCATCATTAAAAGTTTTGCCTCTGAGATAAATAGATTATTAATCGCTTCGTAATTTTCCTGAAAATTAAGAGTTGTTTCAAAGAAAACTGTGCCTTTGATTATGCTTTAGGCAGCATGAGATATCTGCAAGAGGCAACAAAAGGTGAAGATAGATAGTACCACAACAAAACCAAGCTATTAGAAATCAAAGTACAATTACTATTCAAACATGGCTAAAAAGTCTACATACCCAATTTTGGAAGTAGAATTAACTTTATATTATGCAATGGCTCTATTTTACTTCTATTATATTCTGCATTACTTTGTACAAAAGAAATTAACCTAGCCTATATTTTTATGTAATAAACAATTCCATGACAAATTAATTACATTGTATCAAAAGGTAAACCCGTATCTGTTATGTGTCTGAACTATTCCAGATAAAATTACTTCTGCAGAGTCTCTTGTGGAACTGAAAGGTACCGATTACAAAACACACCATCGGTGCAATAAAAGCTTAATCCTGTCACCATCCTCTCAACACAATGAATCAAAACCTACAAATCAGATATATTTAGGATGTTTAATTTAAATTTATTACAGCACATGGTAGAAAAAACGTTACATCCTGGGATAATCTTTGAAGACATACTTAAAGCACTTAGAGGCAATATGCTTAATTCATGTGTTAAGATTCATAAGACATTTTTCTGAAGGCATTTTTCTGAAAAATAAATGCATATGTTACTGCTCAGATTACAGTCTGATAGCAAATCCTAAGTACAGCCTCAAAAATTTTAAATGCCTATCTACTCATGTATACTACTTATACAGTTGAATTCCAACCTTTTTGAAGAAACGGTTGAATTTCAAACAATAGTAAGACTTGGCAAGGATGTATCCTCTTGCCTGTATGTTGTATTTTGGCTCAAAGAAGAACTAGCATTAGTAGGTGGGATCTTCCAGGTATAACCAGTGAACTGTTGGCAATGAGTACACATGCAGAGATTTCCAATGAAAACACCAACACTGAAATTACGGTTAGGAGTTCTAAACTAGAAAAAAATTTGGCATTTTCTGCCAAACTAATTTTTTTGCTTTACTTGCTAGGTTATGAAAATTAGTTTTCCTAACATAATACTGGAAATAGTACAGCTTGTTTAAACTGTAGAAGGTGCACTGATATATACATTGCCTCAGTCTCAGCAAACTCTTTTATTTTCTGTTCTATGTTACTAATTCAAGACTTAATTATTCCTCCAAGTACAAAATCAGAACACTTAACAAAAGGATAAGAGTTTTTGAAATTACTTGGAGACGATCAAATAAATATAATCTGAATTTAAAAAAAAAAAAAAAAACTGAAATGAAAACCTGCATATCTTTATATGAAATTACAGTACAACAAAAATTTGGTAATCAGTACTATTCTTGACAACATACTATCTTGTCTCTTGATAATTGAAAGCTTCACTGAGAAATCATGCATGCAACTTCTTCCTATTAGGTAGCAGAAGAAGGTATTGCCCTGACCTTATCTAGAGCAAAATTCCACAGAAAATGGATGTGATATGGTAAGAATAGCTGCAAGGAGTATAGAGAAATACTCATTATTAGGACAGTTCAATACTGTTTAAGTGGAACCAGACCAAAATAAAAGCTTGTTTTTCTTGCTTGTTTTTGTTTGTTTGTTTTGTGGGGTTTTTTAATTGTTGGTTCGTTGTTAGTTTTTGTTTGGTTTTGTGTTTTTTTTCATGGAAGCACATTTTACATTAGGAGACAAAAACCCAGCAGTTACCCTATGTACTATACATTATTTTAATTGAGTAATCTAAAACAAATACATAAAGTTAAAGAAGTTCTAAAACATATTAGTTTTATTCTTACTCTTTCACAGAAATTAAACTGAGTGTTGTACACAGGAAAAAGAAAAATCATACTTCACACTTACTGATATCCTGTTCTTTATATTTGCTTCTCTGTCGTTTATTTAATACTCAAGAAATCAAACCATTAACCTGCAACTACATTATTTAGTAGACAATTAAAAAAAAAAAAAAAAAGAAGGCAAGCAAAGAGAAGCTCACATCTCTATGGAAATTTAATTTTTCCATGAGCACATAGTATTTTAACAGACACACAGAGTCTGTTCATAGGAGGAGGTGTGGATATGAACCACAGGATTCTTTCACTGAACAGCAATTCTATACAAATCAAAACCATAGTTATTAAGCAGATCCTTTCATTTCTAACATTTAAGACAGGTCAATAAAATTTGTCACAAGAAGGATAAATAAAATCTCATACCAAGCCAGCATCCAGCCACTGATGAAATAAATTCAAGACTGACATACAGCATACTATCCTTTAACTGGAATATGCAATCTGCCTGTGATATTTCTAAGATCTAGAGAATACTCCCTATCAAAAAGTAAATTCCAAGAATACAGATTTCCAAGACTCCCCTGAAATTTAGCAAATAGTTCTCTAACCACTTCTGAAACAACTGTTTAGTCAGTCCAGGAGGCCCATTACAAACTGGCTTTTATAACATCCAAGACTTCATAATGCAGATGACATTAGTGGCCTACAGTACCTTATCGTCTTTATAGGTGGCTTTTTCCTTTTAAAGAAATCCCGGAATTTATTTACATCCTCTCAAAGAACATTAACATGGCTACTTCATCTTAAACTCAAATTTTGGAACACGGTCACAATTTTTGCATAACTTGAAATAGACAAAATCTCAGCTAAGAGAGAACTTCTAAATTTTCTGATTCATTGATTGTTAATACATTAATAATGCAGAAGAATAGTTCCTTCTGCTCACAGACATATGCTAAAGCACTCTTCTCACTACAGGTACCAGCATGTAACTTTCAGGCAGCCAGAACAATTACCATAGCTTCATAGTCAGCATTTTAATCTTCTATCTTGATTGAATTTGAAATATAAAAAACAAATGTCAAAAAATAATCAGCAGCTGCAGCAGTTATGACTTTTCTAGAATTACCAACCATTTTCCCCCAGCTATAGGTTACTCATTTTGGCAGAATTCCAATAGGCATTTTTTTGCCAAAATGAAGTGTGCCTCCTGGATTGTTTTACTCCTACCTGAGGAATAATCAGCACCTTTTTTTTCCTAGGAGAAAAAGCCAGGAAGGAGGGCAGAGCTGGCCACCTACAGTGCCAGTGAGACACTGGTAGCAGGCAAGCACAGAAATGGCTTCACCCAAGCTGACAGACAGTAATCCAGAGACAATGACAGGAAAAAGTGAGGAAGGGAACTGCAGAGCAGTTAAGCAGTCTGGAGCAGATGAGTTTTGAAGTACAATTCTTTTGTTAGAAGAGTCTGGAAAAAGAGAAAGAAGGTCCAAGAGATTAAATGAAAGTCAATTGAGATAAGGAGAAACAAGTTGGAGTAAGTATGGCAATGAATAACTGGAAACAGAAAGACTACTGGGAGGAGAGTTCCATAACAGATGGTGGTCTAGGAGCAAAGCTGGAGGTCTAGGGGCAGAAAACCCTGATGCCCTGATGCCTTCCACAGGCTTTACGCATCAGAAGCTGAGTCAGGAGGAGTTTGAAGTCATCACTGTTTGTTCTCCAGCCTAAGCAAGATCCTAAAAGATTGACTCTTTACTTTTTCTCTTCCTCTCTCCCATCTATTTCAAACATATCTCTGGGCCTTTCCTCTGCTTTTAGATGATCGGCTTGGATTACTAGGTCAGTAACTAGTGGATCTTAAACTGATAAAGACATTCTACAAAAACACCCTACTAGAAGAATTCTAAAACGTAGAAGGAAGCTTAAAATTGTATGTTCCTGCTTGGTACATAAAATGCTTCATTTTCACTTGGATGAGGGAAGGGGGCTGTTAAACAGCTTAATCTTCCAGGCTTCTTAGGGCTGTTTATTAAAAAAACACGCCTCATTCAAACTTGCTACAGTCTCTAGTACCTTACTCACTCTCCAAATACATCTTAACAAAACTATTTGAAAAAATTAACATTACAAATAATCAACTACATAAATTTTTATGACTCCTCTGCAAGGTCTAGCTGATAATGTGTTTCTGTGTTGAAAAGGACTCTGAAAAGAAATTAAAGCAAATATCTCAAACATTAAGTCAGAAATCAAATATTAATCTTCTCATTTGCTACCTGAATCAGGCCATTCTCAAGAGATCCTTCCTACCCCGGAATGAACAACCCTCGTCTTTTCAAGTGGCTAGTGCTTTTCAATGCCTAGTGCAGGTCCTACACCTCCACCTCTGCAGCAACCTGCCCTTTTGCTTTTAAATTCCTTACTGAAGCTCAGCATTTGGATTCAAAGAGCCCTTAATTCTTATAGTATTATTTTTCCCATTTACACCATACAGTTCATATCTGAGCTGTAATTAATTATTTAATCATATTCACTGCTTTTCTTAAACCATAAAAATATTGAAGACGACTCTTCAATTTCAGGTAAAACTTTCTATCATTAAGATTTAATTATAGTACAAGTTATCTACATCTATACAAACACAAACATGATCAGAATCAGTTCATTATGTGCAAATGTGTATGGTGATTTTCTCCATACCCAACAGCACCTCATGCTATACTTGCAACACTCAAACACTGACTGAAAAACAAGTTCCTATTCAGATATTATCAAAAAAACTGTTCCCAAAAATAAGACAAAATTTTTTTTGCATGTAAAGTTCACAAGTGGGACAGTTCACAGTGGGTGAACTGTAGCCTCTTTTTGTCAGGGAAAAAGCCAACTATACCGGCTTTGATGACCTTAAATAGTTTCCTTCTGGCTTACAAACTTACATGAAAAGTACAAGTAAAAAAATTTAAATTTGAAAAATACTGATGGAACTACCACACAGAATATATGTTTTTGTGTCAGAGTTCTTTTGAGTTGGGAACTGTTTTTTAAGCCAGTTCAAAACTCCCTAAAACCACTCTCAATTCTGACCTTTTTGCTCTATCTTTTCATTTCAATTTTAGCTAAGGTGACTTTGTTTCATAAAATCTTACTTTCTACAAATAAAATCAGAAATTTTAGAAGTACTGAAATATAAGAAAACAGACTGGTTAAATCGACAATTTAATGATAACTTATAATTACAATCACAGGATATTTAGATATCAGCTAAGATAACAGAGATGTTACTAAAGCTCAACAAAAATGGAGAATAAATTCTTCAGAATATTGGTTTCACTTTAAATCTAAATTAAAAGCAAAATAGCATACAACTGTAAAAACACTGTATCAAACTTTGAATAAGTTTGGGTGATAGCCCTGGCATATTAACTAAGCTCCTGTATGGGAAAAGACCTGCAATTTCACTTAATTTCATTTTAAACAAACATGGTATTTTACCTCCTGATTTCAATTGCTTCATGTAGTATTTAAAGGAGCTAACAAACAGCTGCTAAATTCTGTCCAAAAGTCATTACACTGGCACAAGATGAAAAATACAGACTTTTAAAAACATTTCCTAAATCTCAGAATATAACATTAATGATGGTATATTAAAACAATCCCCAAGTGAAGGTAACAAAATACTAATCTGAAGAAAAGAACTGAAAGTCCAGAACCCTTAATTTCTGCGATCTACTACCTCTAGGCTGGATTTGCAAGCTATTCACTGTCATGACAATATTCAACTCCATCTGCTAAAAAAAACACTAAGCCCACTCACAAGGTGCTGTACCAGTTTCAAGAGGGCATAGGCACTGAATAGAGAAGCGTTTTCAAAAGTGACACCTTCTGCCAAAAAGATTATCCTGATGCCACATAGTGCCAAATCAGGCCCACATGTTTCAGTATGTGACACATATTGTGCTCCAGAATCCACGATTCTTGTCATCCCACTGATAGCAAGCTTATATAAAAAGTCATTAATTTCTTTAAAATGTCTTTCTGAAATATAAGAGAATTAAAAGCCAGTATCTGGTAATGCTTGAGCAACAGCAATCCATCCTTATCTTAATCTCATGTTCCTACAAGATAGTTACTCTCATCTTTACTGAGGTTATTGTCTCCCTGACTGAAAGGGTAAGTATATTTTTTAAAAAATTAAAACCAATCTTTAGAATAAAGATCTCAGACAATGCAACAATCACACCCATCCTGCACGTTTTAAAACCTACAACCCAATGTTTTGACATGTGTAAGATTTTGAAATTGGTAGTAACCTTCCTATTTACTAATTATTAGCCAGGGAGACAAAACGTAGCAACAAGATTTTTACAACTACTCCAAGGAAAACCAGCTTGCCACAGTTTTAAATACCCTCTGTTTTATCAACCAATTGTCTAAGTAGTAACAGAATTAAATCACTTGGGTCTGGTCTGAAAAGCTCACTTAAATTGATATACAACTCAGGTAAGCCAAAGAAACAGAGTCTGTTTCTACCTCAAGATCTACAAGAAGGGTGGTCAGCAAGCAAAGTTTTCTCAGATCAAACACTTAAAAAGCACATATCTAATAAAAGAGAGTAGGCAACACACTGCTACAACTCTAAAGCAAGAACAATCTTACTAAACATGATCTCTTACAGATGGCTTATGTGCAAAAAGCATTGCTGATTAAATGAAAAAATATAGCCCTAAATCAGCTTTCATATAGATAGCCTTGAGACATAAACTGCAAACATTAAAAGTAGTACAAATAATAATGAAATAATGAAACACACCCTAGGATTTGATCTATGTCACTGCCACTTTGATACTTGTTAACTTTCCCCACATACCAGAAAAGCCACTTGCACAATTTTTTGTTCCCCAAATATACCACCTCTCAATAACTTCCCTTTTTTCCTAATTGCTCACTCTTCCTTACTTCTTTGTGGTCTGCAGGAAGTACTTTTAATAGGAAAGAAAGCCTGAGCTTCAGCTAAGCCTTCATACTGAGCATTTTAATGAGTCGGTCTGCACAGAACATCACACTTGGTGCTTTTCTAGAACTCAATGTCAATATAGAGAAACTGAAAACATGGGGTTTACCATGCATTTAGTCATCCTTCAGGGAGGCAAGTAAACTGTCTATCTGTATGTCATTATGACTTGTCATTGGTAAACCATAAAAACTATTTTTATATTTTATAGGAAAAATAAATAAATAACTAACTTATCATACCTTGATACTATTTGGAATATAGCTGGGGTATCTTAGCCTGTGATCTTCAAAGCAGATGAAGTAAAATTCAACATTGGAAGGAAATCACATAATTAATACTCCTAGACGATTCTGAAAACCCTAATCTTCATTTTTCTATATCCTGAGAATGACAAACTATGTACATATATGAATTTATAATACTGATTACCCTTCAGCAAAAGATTGTAATTTGTTCTCTATTGCACACCAAATGCATTTACCATCAAAACAGAAGACATTTGACTGGAAAATCTTTAAATATACAAAGTCATTTTATGGTATAGGTTGAGTTGAACATGACTTGAGTTGCATAGTACCAGCTTCCAATTTATAAAACTATTTAGAAATCTTATCTATACAGAAGATAAAGTAATTTTATCCAAGTATTTGTGCAGCAATTCCTCAGAGGAACAAAAAGAGATAAAACAGAACTTGAAAACATGTGCAAGTATTCATAACTGGCAGATTTACAAACATGAAACATCCCACATACTTGCTACAAAAGTAATTTCAATGACAGCTGTTACACCTACAACCAAGGGCAGCTCTAATGAACTAGAGATAGTCAAATTATTAGAGGGTAGAGAAAGGATCATGTAGGAGTAAACTAGAAAGACAAAATTGGTTAAAAGTAAATAGGGAAGTGTAAGGCTTGTTCTAGCAACACAAAGGAAAATAAGAGTCCATCAGCTAATAGGAAAGCTTCTTCCATTTGGCTTTTTTTAAAAAAAAAAAATGGTCACAACCAAATATTTAATGCTATTAACAATTCCAGGGTAGGCATGCCAATCAGGATACAGAAAAAATACCAAGATGAATTTGAGTCCTTCCACTAAGCACAGCACATAGAAACACACAAAACACTGCAGAGTGGCACAGACAACATCTGAATTACTGGCTACCACCTAAGAGTTTATACCACTCAAAAAAATTGTTATGTGAGATAAGTATAGGGAGTATGTACAGTTTACTAAAGCATCATATTCATAAGAACAGTGTCTACACTGACAAGCAGACTAGGCCAACAGAGAGTGAACAGATGCTGTGGAGAAGCTGATACCCACACCATCCACATTTCAGGGCAGTACTGTTTGTTTGGGATTTTGTTGTTGCTTGAGGTGCTGGGGGGTTTTGTTGGCTTTGCTTTTTTTTTTTTAAAACACATAGAGCTAGCTCTAGTACAAGCCCATGGATTCAATGCTCATTTGCAGTTAGAGAGCATTAGAGACACTACCAGAACACACTTTCCAGTTTACTGTTACCCAAAAGGAATCCAGTCTGCATGCTCAGCGAGCTCCACAAGGTGAATCAAAGCACAGGGTGGAAATAAGAGCATAATTCATTTTGGAAGCACACATCCAAATCAATATGAGTGTGGAGTCACATTGAGATAACCATTCATGCATGACCTAAAGTTAGGCCATTTTACCATCCTGTTTCCTAAGAGCCTTGATAAATTAAAAGCAAGTCTTTCAAACAGGAAATTCAAAGATATTGAGAACGAGGAAGTTCTAACACTGTTGAAAAGCAACATACACAAGAAGAGACTAATACTTTGGTATGTAAGGGGCCCTAATTGGCAGAATAACGGGAAAACTGCAGAAAAGGACTTGAGGATTAGTTTAATCAGGAAGCAAATTCTAATTAAAAGGTGATAGAGGAACATTAAGAAACAGACAGCGTTTGGGAAGAAATTAGCAGTAGTATTATATGTATAAAGTAAACAGTACACATACTACTGCAACAGACACTGGTGAAGATTCTCAGCAGAATACTCCGCTAGCTTGAGCATCATACTTAATTAAATCTGCCCAGCTACTGTAGAGCATCCAGGTCAGAAATAAAGTTGCCAAGAGATTTAGAAAATTACATTATAAGCAAAGTTAGACAGACCTGGTTTGTTTATCTATGTTAAAGAATAATGGAAATTTCCTTGATGGTTAAAAAGCCCACAATAAATTAAAAAAAATAAATCATTTGCCCTTGTGTCCACCGAGTACGAGCCAAAATAAGTTTTAGAGGCTTAACTTGCAGCAAAGATTTACTCTACATATTAGGATATAGACCGTTAATATATGAGATTCATACTAGCACAGAAGTAGCTAAGTGCTGACAGAGGTTACCTAACAGGTTAGAAAGTTTCCTTTATTACATGAAGCTAGAAATATCTAAATAAGCACTCAGCTCAAGATGATGCTGTTTATAGATGGATCTCACAGTGAAAATACAGCAGAAGAGCTGTTGAGACCCATCCCAGGTACACATCTCTATAATTTTATATATTTTGTCACAATACATTCTTCATGTTTTATTTTAGTGCATCTATACACACACAGGGTATGTTTTCCTATATTTGCAATATTAATTTCTTTTCAAAATAACACATTTCAAAACATGCATGTATTTATCAGACATTACTATATATTAAGGAAACATCATTCCTCAAGGCAATCCTGCTTAGCAGAGGAATTGAACTAGATGATCTCCAGAGGTCCATTCCAACTCTGACAATTCCATAATTCCCAGAAAATTAATTTATCACCGTTTTACTACATTTAAGTAGCTTGTGCACTTATAAGCAAATAGGAAGCAAGGAAGGTTTCTCCTCTCCATCTCCAAGTATCACCAGTATTCACTTTGAGATTTACAATTGTTATCATGCCATTCCTAAATACAGTTAAAGACTTCTGAGCTTCCAAAATTCTCTATCAAACAATTTGATGGTCAAATCCAACCTAGGTTTACAAGTTAAAACACAATTATCAATTAATGTCTAAATATAGAAAGACTATTATGAAAGCCAACACTGTTCTTTGGCATCAGCACTAGCTGGTGTTGCTAAGCTACTGCTGCTGCTCAGACAGTTATACACCATCCAGTATTTAATTCATGTGGGTCAGTGGTCTGAAGGGGGGGAAACAAAAAAAACCAAAGCACCCAAAACACATTTTCACACACATACAAGTCAAATCTTACCATCTGAATGTATGAAGTTCAGATTAATATACCTTGTGTCCATGATCAAATAGTGTACAGATAAAAACAATTGGCTTTTGGTGCTGTTTTAAAGTCCATGTTATCTTTACTTGCCCTGTTAATTTACTTTGGTTTGGTTTTGCTGTAACGTAACTATGTGGTTTTTGTATCTATGTAAGTTTTTTAAGATTATCTACCTCAATTTTTTGCCACATCAGACATGTGGATTTTGATTTTCTCAAATAAATGCCTTGATAAAAATCAGGAGATTCTGCTTCTGTGGCTAATGGAGGCTAACAAATAAGGAAAAAACCCCAAACCTATCAGTAAGTATGGCAAGTTTTTTGGCAGTTAGATTAGACACTATGAAAATAACATTGTTTAGTGTATGACCACTGTTCAAAAAATTTCTTTTGAGCTTCTGGCAGTCTCTATGAGATTATACTAGCAGCCTCTTCCTAATTCTTTGATCGCTAATTACATTTATGATTTGCAGCTTCCAAATCCAAACCTGCATTTTCTTTTTGCAAAGTAACCTAGCTAACCCAAGTACCACCATTACACTATTTAACAAAAGAAGTGCATTTAAAACTTGGAGAATACTGCCAAATACATTGCTAATCACAAATATCACATCAATAGTGCTTCTGCTCTGGTCTGATTTCATTTTTAGGACATTATTTTAATGCCCTTAGCAAAGCTGTGTCATTTGGAAGTCAGCCTTTCATCTCTGTTGGCGCAGAAGGAGATAATTCTATTGGTAGAAGACAAATTTGACCTATAAAAAAATCAGATTCCTTTCATCATACACTGTAAGCACAAACTTCATGACTGATATTTCTTTCCTTCTTCATATAATTAAACTGGGATCATTATTAAGACAAATTACAAGTTTAATGTTTTCTTGGTTCATGGGGTTTTTCCCCCGCCTCTATGGTAAAAGCACAAGTTGAAAAACTATGAAAACACATGAAAAAATATTTACCGATTTTTAATATCAGTCAAGAATTATCACATAGGATTTTGCAGAGACTCTGATGAACAATTTCAAAAAAGGAGCTAAACAATTTAAAAAAAAAGCAACGAAAAGAGCATAGGTCTACACAACATGCAGGTGTTCAGTTTATTGATAGAAGTGACACTTGGTAGCTGCCTTCAAACATACAGAAGATTACCATGAGGTAATAATTTCCCATGTCCACTGGGAAGAGAAGAAATAATGGGCCTTAATTGTAGAAAGGGATGCTTGAAGAAGTAAAAAAGTTACTTTCAAGACAGGCATAGTTAAGAACTGGAACAGTTTACCTATAAAAAAAACCCAGACAATTATCTGTCAGGACTGGTTATATTTAAACATACTTGATCCCAATTTGAAAATGAATAATATACTAAATTGAAACCCAACCACCACAGGCAAAAATGGCAAAGAATGACATATGCACAGGACAAGAACTAGGAGCCCAGGCAACTTGACAGAGCACCAATGCCCAGCCCCCATCTTCTCAGCACAGGAGTTGGGGACCATTACTTTCACAGACAGAAAAGTTACGGCCAAAAATTTATATTCTTCCCTTATCAAGAATAAGCCTTTTCTGTCTCTCAGTAAGTTTCTTCCTGAACAACTAACTCCAATTTGTAGAAAAAAAAAGACAACCATGAGGAGTCCACTTTCGAAAGATTAGCTGTCAGCTTATCCCATTCTAGTTTGTTCCAATATCATGTTCTAGAAATCACCACTATATATATATATATTAAAAAGCACACACAACACTAAAACTTAAACCAACAAAAAAACCCAAACCAAACAAAAAAACAAACCAATCAAAAAAACCCAAACCCACCACCACAAAAAAACCCAGAAACCCTCAAAACCAACAAGAAAACAAAAATAACTGTAAAGGACTATGCAGAAACTATTTTTAGATTTAAGAGAATTACTTCTAAATGTTTGTAACTCAATAGGATTATAAACTGTGAAGCTATGCATCTACTAATACTACTACTATTGTAATCCTAGATTTCAATGATAATAGCACTTGCATTATCTGTTAATACGTTCTTTAAGCCTTGCTACAGATCACTGGGTCAGTGAAACAACTAAAGCCATAGTCCTCTGCAACATGTTACAGTTATTTTTAAAATATTTATTATTATTAAAATTTATTAAGTTATTTTTAAAAGGCAGGTTGGGCTAGAAGAAGTTTTAACTTCTCAGGCAAAGAAGAATGAAAACTCATCACTACCACGATTATTACAGTTCTCAGCACATTTATACAACCTTGTTATCCCATGGTATGGCATATTTATAGCTTACTAAAATAACAGATCATCACTTGTCAGTTGTTGAAATACAGAAGGAACAGATAGCACATTTTTTAAGAAAGTACTTCTGGGATTGAGGAGGTGTGAATCCTGTCTGAGAACACACTATTTGCTTATCCTCATCTTCCCACTCCTTGGGCATTTCAAATGGCAGTTGGGGGAGCAAACATTTCTCCCAGTGAAGTGATAAAAGCATTCTTTCACAGACACCAAATACACTGATTTTTATACTAAAAATACATTTTGTTGCCTTACGCTAAAGTTATCAAAAAGTTAATGCCTGCTTCTGAGAAATCCAGTAAACCACACTTCATCCAACTATAACTTTACATTCTAAAATGACAACATGAGGTATTTTTTTTCATGCTAGGGACCCCACCTTTTCTAATGTACACATCTACCTTTTCCTTTTCAGACTATTCCTTGGGAATTTAATTGGAAAAGAATGGAATCCTTTTTTGAAAATCTATGTTTGTAAAATTATAAAAGCACTTCTCATCTTCTTCAGGCAGATCTCAAAAAATATTTTTTACTTCACTGAAAGTAATCATTATATGTATTTATACCATCAAACTGCTCATTTCCACAAAAGCCTAAGGATTGATATAATTGTTGCACATTATTGTTAATCTGCAGGCTCCTTGTGGGTATCTAATAAATACAAATACAGTGACTGTTGAGTTTTCTCCTTTCAGAAAACACAACACTTCACAAAGCATCTTATTATTTTTAAGCATAAGATTTTTACATCCTATTCACTTTTAGCAATTTCTATTTTCTATGCTGTTAGTCAGAGCTTCACATCCATCAGAGAGATGGAGCACCTCTCCTACGAGGACAGGCTGAGAGAACTGGGGTTGTTCAGCCTGGAGAAGAGAAGGCTCCAGGGAAACCTTATAACAGCCTTTCAATATCAGAAGGGAGCCTATAGGAGAGCCGAAGAGGGACTCTTTGTCAGGAAGCATAGGGAAAGGACATGGGGCAATGGTTTTAAATTGGAAGAGGGGAGATTTAGATTAGGTACTAGAAAGAAATTCTTTACAGTGAGGGTGGTGAGGTACTGGAACAGATTGCCCAGAGAAGCTGTGGATGCCCCATCCCTGGAGGGGTTCAAGGCCAGGCTGGATGGGACTCTGAGCAACCTGGTCTGGTGGGAGGTGTCCCTGCCCATGGCAGGGGGGTTGGAACTAGATGATCTTTAAGGTCCCTTTCAACCCAAACCATTCTATGATTCTTTCTGCTTGTTTCATCCTGTAAGAATGCTTATAAGGTAGGACTTAATATAACTCTAAAACACAGAACCTATTACTGTTTGCTCTGAAGTAATAACATGGGAAACAGATGCCTGGTCAAACACCTACTTTCTAACAGGGAAGGCTGTAAGACTCACTTTTGCAGCAGCTGGTGACTTGTGAGATGTTGCTTATATTTTTGCCTGCTTTCATCAAATGGCTCCTTGCTTGAAGACTTAACTTATTGGCCAAACAACAATCCAGGTCAGTTTCACTGTTGTATTCTATACTGGTTTATCCCAAATCATTTTGCAAAACACACTCCTAACATTGTTTTCGTCTACTGTAAACTCTACAGAATTACATCAGTAACAGCATAAATTATCTATCTGAAATACTTCATCCTGAAGTACACTAATACTGCAAGCAAATGAAGTAAAAAATTCTGGGGTTTACTTCTTTGATGTTATAAGTTTAACACACTGAACCAAGATACCAGAATTATTTCCAGATCTTTCTGAATTAGGGAAATATTGATTAAATTACTGCTTTAATTTCTAAACAAGCTAGTTTTCAAGAAATTGGGCTACAACATACTACTAGATTTTACTACAGTGTTCAATATGGCACCAGATTCTTTTTCCTTCTTAAATCAACTGCAGTAGGTATAAGGAAATACATTGTCTTTGGACTCTCACACAGTTCCTAAATATACGTAACTATAAATGAAACATCTAATTAATTCTTGTCCCCCAGAAGCTCTAGAGTTAAGCTCTTATAGACATATTCATATGGGAAAAATTCATTCTTCGCAGGTCTATCTTGTTTCATTGATGTTATGTAAATCATAGCAGATATGGATGAAGAGAAGAAATTTTCAGAATACCAAAAAACAATCACCACTCCCCAAAAAATTGTTTCATAAACTTTAAAGATTGAAAAATAATCTGTGACTCTCAAACTGATGCCTCTTTTGCCCATTACTTCTTATCATCTCCCATTTTCAAAATAGGTTAATTAACCAGATAATGTGAGATAATTACTTATGTAGTTTTGGAACCAAAACAGCTAATCCAGACAAAATCTCAAATTAACCCCAAACAAATACTGCAAGCAAGATTTTAAACTGTCAGGACACAAGAAGGAAGTGTCAAGCGGAAGGACATGTAAATTTTGTCTAACTGTAATTCCACAAGCAAAAAGTACTACTTCAGAAGAAGATTCAGTGTCAAAACCAGAAAATTGTTTTGCTTCCTTCTACCTTCTTTCCAATTACTTTTGATTCACAAACCAACGAAGGATATGATTGAGCACTTCAGACAATTCCCATCTAGAACTGACAAGTACTGTCACTGGGGATAACTTTTACTAATAGCTAAGTTGATATTCAGGCTTTCAGACATCGATTCACAGTAAGTCAGTTTAAGGAAGACAAGCACTTGGTCTATGTTCAGAAAGATGAGCACATGGTCTCTGGTGGACAGCAAAATGCCATTCTGAAGGTGGGTAGACTTATTATCTTTATAACTGTTTATTGTTTGTACTGTCATTATTGCTTTTACAGTAAAGGTTCCTTTCCACTCAAAGGGCAAATATTACATACCAACAGAAATTAGTCTGTCAAATCACAACATGAGTTTTTTTTAAAAGCTCAACAGAAAAGCTGCATTGACTATTTATACTACTTAGCTAGCAATGAAAATATTTACTGAATAAACATAAACCTCAGAAGGAGATACTAATGCTTTAATATTGTTGCTAGTTAGTGCATACTGCAATGACATTTCACAGGATCTCAAAGTACATCTGACGATAAAGCTTTATTTCAAATCTCTGACCTGATTTAACGAGGAAGGAAGGAAAATTGTTAAGGGGAGGAAAGGAAGTAATTCTTAAATGACTTTCTAAATTCTTCAGGCCGAGAAAAATCCCTCTTTTTCTCGGACAAGAAGTACATCTTTCAAGAACTCTTTGAAAAGCCTAACATCTCCTCTTCTACCAGAACAAGGAAGAATTTGGTATATGAAGGACCCTAGGTCTGTATATTAAATATAACTCCTACCTACCGCAGGAAGATTACTAATGTCCTTCTGAAAGGAAAACAATTGCTGGTACAGTTCCTACCTTTGTGCATAAAAAGCAACATGGAAAAGTCGTTAGCATTTTGCCCCATGTGTACAATATTATCAGGGAGAAAAAGTGTACCTGCCATCCCATCTGTCCTCTCCTCCAATCTTGTCTTCACTATTCCCTCCCTGTACCAAGCAGCAGGTTCTGTGGTAGAAGTGTCAGAGATGCATCAGAGATATCATGTGATCCAGCTGTAAGACATTTCTACAGATGCAGATATCTACAGATAACATGGACTCAAGGACACGAGCTTGTTATTTTATCTGGGTTTTTATTCTTTCTTTTCTTTTCCACTTGTGTTTTGTGGCTTGCTATGTTCAGGTTTTAGTATTATTTTAATCATTAACATTATTTATAGCACTCGGATATATTTAAATAAACCTCCATTCCCTAAGTTAATTTTTTCAAGTATCCTTTATAACCAAATATCTGCAACTAAAACTCTGATAAATACTCTTCTTCAATGCCTCCTTTTGCTCTTTACATGTAATCAAAACATAATTTCACACAAAATTTCATCCTGTTTAGAACTACTAAACAAGAAATTCAAATCTAATACATCTTGAATTAACATTGCTCTTTCAGGAAGTAGGTATAGAGGCAGAAAGGGGTACAAAAGCACCCATTTGGTTCAAGATATAGGCTGATCAATACTTTCCTGATTATTACTATTTGTAATAGAGACAATAACCTTTCAGAAACAAAATATGTAGTTCTCAGCTGCCAACATGTCTGTATATGCAAGCAAGAGGAAGCAACCTCTCCTGGTGACCCCCATACTTCCCTTAGCAGTTTTCTAAATTTATTTACCTTAAGATTACAAACATGAAAACTGAAAATTCCCACAAGAACGCTTAAATGATCTTCTTTGCCTCACAGAAAAATTTCTACATAAGGAAAAAAAACGTAAAGAGTGAAGACCGTAGCTTGGTAGTCTGGATTGCTAGGACGTGTGAAACAGATTGAGTTCCCTTCCCTAACACAAACACAGGACCTCAGCATTTGCCCCCTTCACCCCTCATGACCCGTGAACACTTCACTCCTAGCTGTACAGAAACACTACATTATTTTAATCTGATTTTTCAACAAGTTTTCAAATGGTTTTGGATTTAGCCTCTGGAAAGCTAAAATTTGTTTGACCTATAGCTACCGTCAATATATGACAAAACCACTTTCTACCAGTATTATTTTCAGAATAACATAGCAGTCAGTATGCTAGCCACATGTTCATAGTGCTATTTTAAGCAGTGTGCCTTAGAAAGTTCTTGATGATTGTTTACAGAGTCAGAAATTGAAAACCTCCTACTTCAGTATCATTTATCACCAAATGCTTTTACTGCTATAACAAAAGAATACCATTCCGCTTAACTTTTCTGCTAGAACTACAATTCTAGAATGCGTAATAGATAATTACTTGTATTTATTATTGATAAATGACATTGATCATTGGTTCTTTACTATGAATGCCAAAATAATACTTTTTGTTTTGACTTTTTTTTTAACTAAAGAGTACTTTCTGTAGTAGGCCAAAAATCTATGACAAATCTTAAAAATAGCTGCATTCACAATTTCCACCTAGATGAAAACAAGTTTGTTTTCTGAAGAGTGAATGTAAAAGTGACATTATAAAGCTCTATGTATATTATCTCTCAGTGCCTCTGGATTAAGCACATTCATCTTAAAAACACCTGTTTCTATCTCTTCTGACACTGAAAGCTTATCTATCTGAAATCTTCACATTAAGTCATGCTCTTTTCTGCTACAAATAGTTGCAAAAACAATCTCATCAGTAAATTACATCCTCACATGAAAACAATCCTGCTGACATTTATAGGTGACAGGAATAACAAAACTAGTTATCAACATCAACAAAGATATTATTTGGTTATTTTGCAGAACATAAACTACTCACGATGACTGAATGAAGAAAGTATGAAAGTTCCTATGTTCATATTCAAAAGTGAAAGCAAGCTTGTTGAGTTAGCAACCCTTATTTCATAAATTAGACACAAAAGTTTAAACGTGCAATGCTGTCTCCACTATCTATGTGCTAAAGCTGTTGTAAAGATCAGAAATCAAAAAGTTACATTCAAGTTTCCTCCTCCAAGCAAAAGAAATGCATATTCTTCCACTGTTTACATTTTCTCATTTTAACCATAACAGTAACGTTTATGTGGCACTTGAGGCACAGTGGTGAGGCACCACTCTGCTAAGTGGTGAAGCAAAGATGTTTATTATTTTACTTTTCCAGCATATATAGTTTCTGTCTTTTGATCACATGTTGTGCTCTTTACACAGATAGGTTACAAGTGGATGTCCATACACTGTTGTGAGCAATACAATTGGCTACATTTAAATGTTTATCCCGCCTATCTAACAAAACATTACTATTTCAGTACACTGTTATCTGTTTCACAACAAACATACATCAACATTTAAGGACATTGTTTTACTGATCTCAAGGCCTCCTTCCCATCAACACAAGAACACCTTGCTCAGCAGTGCATCTCCAACTTTCTCATCCCCACAAGCCTATACTTGTTAGAATACTGTAAAATAATTTCTTTTTATTTGTAATGATAATCTATCTGAAAATAATGTCTCATTGTGAGTCATGCAGCAGTAATTCAAAGAAGTATTTCTCATTTACTGCAACTTAGCTCAAAAGTACTCAAAATATTAAAAAGTACCACACGCAAAGCACTGGTATCTAAACCTTAGAAATGGCTATTTCACTTGGTGCAACAGTGAAAAAACTACTAATTTAGATGTGCAGCAACAAACGGACTTGGCCAAGTGGTGAGACAAAAACGAAGACCTTTAATGTTTTATTTTTGCAACGTATATAGTTTCTATTTTTGATCACGTGCTGTTGTGAGCAATACAATTGGCTACATCTAACTGTCCACATGCCTAGGCTAACCAATCATTACTATTGGTTTTTTTCTACCTTGCTATCTGTTTTCGCACTGCCTTGTTAGATTTTGCACCACATAAATACCATATAAAGACATTGTTTTACTGTTTCCACGGTTTCCTTCTCAACAGTGCAAGAACATCTGCCAAACTCCCACAGAGCAGTGCATCTCCAGTTTCCTCATTCCCACATAGATGTAACCAGTAGTGAGCACAATTCTGCCTAGTAGAAAGGATTATAGGTAATTTGTAGGGAGTTCCTATCCTCTGGACAATACAGGAGTTTTCAGATTGGCCTTGCAGTTTCTATGTAATTTCACAAAGAGTGAATGGAACAGGAGCAAATCTGTTTGCAAAAGAACTGATTCTTAGGAAGAAAGCATCCACACTATACACATATTGGATGGGTGACTACTTCACAGAAGTTCAAGTTTGGTCCCAAGATTTAATACTTACTAGCAGTCAGACTGCATTTTCTATGCTATATAAAAGCATATATTTTAGTTTCATTTTATCTCCCATGAATCAAGTTTGTGTGCACTGAGAATGCTCCACAATCCAAATGGTGAGTGGGAACACATACATGATCAGACCTAAAACAGTGATATAGGCAGACTAACAAAAATAACAATGACAAATTATAATGGAGAGAGAACTGAAGTTTCAAACAGTATGAGCAAGTACTTTTTGAAGAAATTATGAACACACTGTTCTTACAAATCCAGATTGTATCCTCTGTCTATGGGATAGAGACATTGATTCTGTGGCTTTGACAAAGAGGCAAGGCTTAGCTTTGGGGCATTTTGATCTTAAAATATTTCCTGCATGGAAGTTATGATGTTCTAAACTATAAGCACTGCCCAATTATAAATTCCCTAGCTTTGCCACATTTGCATAGTATTTCTTTATCTAACAGTGTGGTTACTCCCATAGAGAAGAGATAATGACCTCTCTGCTAGAAGAGTGTCTTTCTTTAGATAGATCACTGAAACAGTTATATTCCTGTAAGTTATATATTTTCATGCAGTTCACACCTTACACAGTCCCATTATCTGTTCTGCCCTTTGATTTCAGAAGGCATAGGAGTGAGCAGAAAAATGAATTGTGAAAGAATAGCCAATTAAGCATAATAATTCACAACTCATTCCTTCAATAAGTTGCAACATACAACTAAAATGGAGGTGTAGTAAGTTCAGCAGCTACTAATGACTGGATAATTGACCTTGGAAATTCCCACTTCAACTAAGCTACTTATCTATTCCCAAGTTTCTCAGCAGAGTGTAACTGTTCCACACAGCTAGTTTTACATTTCAGGGCAGTATTTACTGTCACTAAAGCAAATGCTCATACATTTTCAGCATTAAAAAAACACCTGGAAAGGACAACCGGAATTCAGCAAAAAATATTTAATTCTTACAAAACATATACCCATCATCTTCCTACTGCTCATTAAAAAATAAAAATTAAAACCGTATTATTCTGACAACAATAAGAGACTTACTCAAAATGTAATATTGTTATTCTGCAGTCTGGCTGCCCACAGAAAAATAAAGGCACCAGAACAAGGTAATTTATAATTATACAGGATTGGTACTATTTCTTCTCTATAGATTGGATCCCCCCATTTCATAACGGGGCATCATTGCTTTCTTCAACTATTCCTTCCCCTAACACATGAAGGTTTTAAGTTAATTTGCGTGATCAATGCTTCTCAACCTCACAAGGCTTAGGGAACAGAATATCCTCGAAACAATCATAGCCAATTGGCCTCATGAAACAAATAATGCTGGCATCCTTAAGTCTGTTATTTTCCAGTGCACTGAAAAGCCTCTAGGTTACACTTGGCCCCAAATCCTCAGGAAGTAACAAACAGACATTTTACCATGCATAGTTCAAACAAAAAAAAAAAAAGAAACGCTGTCTTCTTCCTAATTGTTCATCTTTCCAGATGTCTAATTTGCTATAATTCCATCTGGATACGGAAACATTTCCATCCATGAATCCACTGTTCCAAAAAATTGCCTTACCTTGGATTCCACAAAGAACAGAGAATGTACTCCAGCCTTCCTGCTCCTTATGATTATATGACACATATGATCTCTTCTTGTGCACCAACACCACAAGTGTTAACTGGCATCTAATAACAGGTTATAACAGCCTTGTTCCATTTCTTTTTTTTCTGTCACAATATCATCATGATATACAAGTCAAGAACACTAAGAAAATGAATAATGATCAGTTACTTAGACAAGACAGGTTGCAATCTTCATGAATTTTATGAAGGTGAGAAGCAAGCCTAGGCAAGTGACATGGATAATTTTTTACTAATATTGTGTACCAGCAACATACATGTCCCTAGCAGGGTCACAAAATTACAAATAGTTGACTTCTTTTCCCAGCTTGCTTACATTTTCAAAGCCCTGACAAACTCACAAGGAAAGGCAAAGCATGCCTAAGGTGTTGGTAAGTCCAACCCATGTCAGAAAAAACAGGAACAGTAGGCTAACACAGCGGTAGACAGTAATAGACAAAGTCTCAAAGAATCACAGTTGGCATAATTCTTTTACAAGTATATATAAGTGGAAGTTCTACTATAGGGTAAGCAAAACCCTGACGGCATGTTGTAATTCTTATACGAAGAGTTAACAGTGATCAGTCAAACACTGTAGCATGTGAGAAAGCTTTCCTGCTTTCTCAGATTTACCATCCAATCTATGGTCTATTGTGATATGGTCTATTGTGGTCATCTCTTATATTGTCCATATCACAATAGCTAAAACCACCATGAATTGTTAGCCACATCCAGTAGTCACTCACTTACTGGAAAGGAACACTCTGAATAGGCAAAAGACAGGTCAACAAATTGCTTGTAGGAGTTGGAAGTGATCCATTTCCTGGACTTCTAAGTTTCATCAATCTAAAGCAAGGAACATTGAAATAACTGTTGTAGTGTGACAGTTACATAAGGAAATCAGTTCCATAGCTGCTGGATACAACTCTACTTGCTAACCTGCATCAGAGGTCTACTAACTTCTGAAGGAGAAAAATTTTTCAGTACAGAAATTCATCTACTCAATTCCTAAAACAGCATTACCAACTACTATCCAAAAGAAGCCCAGAGGAATTTGAGTATTTAGAGAACATTGTCTGAATCAGTAGCACACTTTAAAAAGTAAAAAATTGTCCAAAATAAATTAATCATCATGGTCATGGAGTCCACAGAGTTGAAATCCACCATTAGAACAATCATTCACAGAGAAAACATCTGGTCAGATAATCTCACCCAGATAGCTAATGACCTCTGTGGTTACAACAGATGTTCAGGAAATGTTTCTGATGATTTATGCAAACTCTAGGAAAAAAACCACAAAGTTTAATCTAAGAAAGTTGTAGATTAAGCACTCAACAGTTGGGATGGACATTTTGATCAAAACTACCTGATATCCATGCTAGAGTTTCATTTACACCTACAGCAGGTAGACAAGAAAGCTACCATTTAATTCCTGGATATAAGTTGACCAGCTCTGAGACAAATAAATTATATGTGTTAGCAGATTTTACAAGTTCAGTATATAATATGTATCACCTGACACTAGCAATGAGTTTACTTTCTCTCAAAAAGCTTAGCTCTGTTTTCACAATAATAGACACTTTGTTGGCAGCAGGATTCTCATGCAAATGAAAGCTTTTTCCTCCAAGCTACAAATACCACCATTTTAGTGGTGGTATTTATTTCACCTGACTATCCACAAACAATATTGGAAAACCCCAAAAGGGAAAGATAAAGAGGAATGAAGGAAGGAAAAAAAAAATACTCTGTACCTGAAATAGAGAAGAAATAAATTGCACCCACAATTGCTAAGAAATCCTCTTTCTTGCAATCTCCCCTTCCTTCCTGCAATGATTCTGCATAGGGACATGCTAAAACAACCTGCTGCATGTGAGGGACAGTCAGGCTCACAGACTAGAAGAAAATTTTCAAAGTTAACTTCTCTGTGGAGGGATTTAAAGTTCTTTTGTAAAATGACACTGAAGAATAAAGAAAAGACTCTACACTCAGCTTTCTCAGTTACTAACGTAGACAAGTATAGTTTCCATGAGAGAGAAGCTGGATTAGAGTTCACCTTGACACTCTCCCAATATATGTTTCCTTTGTAAAAGAGCACAAAAAATTATGTTTGTCACAAACCTTGAAGAAATACTATATGAAAGATGCTTTTAAACAAGAGTACTTTATCTATTTTGAATATGGTATATGGATGTAAAGAGACAGAATTAAGAAACTTAATAAAAAGAAGAGACAGCAGCAGTTTCCAGCAACAAACTTCTACACAAAACACAACCATTGTCAAATAACTATATTGAAAAAAAGAGATAGCTTGTATTTTGCTTTATGTTCTTCTAAGATTTCTAATGCCATGGTATGATTTTAGAAATATGGGTAATCTTATGATTTAACTTAACAGTTAAGAATAACAAAAAGGGGTTTTTTTCAGTATGTAAAAAGTAAAAGGAAGACTAGGGGAAATATGGGCCCACTGATGAATGAGATGGACACCCTAGTGGTGGAAACACAGAGAAGGCAGAGCAGCTGAATGCCTTCTTTTCTTCAGCCTTCACTGCTAAGGCTGCCCCTCATGAATCTCTGCCACGAAGGGGCAGAGGAGGGGGGTGTGAAGAGGGGAAGTTTTTCCTCCAGTAGAAGAGGACCAGGTTCGGGAACACTTGGCCAAACTGGACATTCATAAGTCCATGGGCCCTGATGGGATGCACTCACAAGTGCTGAGTGAGCTGGCAGATGTTATCACTGGGCCACTCTCTATTATCTTTGAAAGATCATGAAGAACAGGAGAGGGGTCAATACTTGGTCCAGTCCTGTTCAACATATTCATCAGTAACCTGGACGAGGGGACAGAGTGTATCCTCAGCAAGTTTGCTGATGATACCAAACTGGGAGGGGTGGCTGACACTCTGGAGGGCTGTGCTGCCATCCAGCAAGAGCTGGACAGGGCAAGGAAGAACCTCATGAGGTTCAACAGGGAAAAGTATAGGGTCCTGCACCTGGGGAAGAAGAATGTCAGGCACCAATACAGGTTAGGCGTGGATGTGCTGGAGAAAAGTTCCGAAGAGAAAAATCTGGGGGTCCTGGTAGACAGCAAAATGTCAATGAGCAAGCAGTGTGCTCTTGTGGCCAGGAAGGCCAATGGAATCCTGGTTTGCATAGGGAAGAGTGTGGCTAGTAGGTCAAAGGAGGTCATTCTCCCCCTCTCCACTGTGCACTGGTGAGGCCACAACTGGAATACTGCGTCCAGTTCTGGGCTCCCCAGTTCAAGAGGGACAAGGAGCTGCTGGAAAGAATCCAGCAGAGGGCAATGAAGACGATTCAAGGATTGGAGCATCTCCCTTATGAAGAAAGGCCGAGAGAGCTAGGACTCTTTAGCCTGGAGAAGAGAACGCTGAGGGGAGACCTTATCAATGCCTAGAAGTATCTAAAGTGTGGTTTGAAGGAGGAGTGAGCCAAACTCTTTTCAGCTGTTGCCAGTGAAAGGAGAAGGGGTAACGGACATAAGTTGGAACATAGGAGGTTCCACTCAAATATGAGAAAAAACTACTTCACAGTGAGGGTGACAGAGCCCTGGAACAGGCTGCCCAGGGAGGTCGTGGAGTCCCCTTCTCTGGAGATTTTCAAGACTCACCTGGATGCAGTCCTGAGTGACATGCTCTAGCTCTGGGCAATCCTGCTTCAGCAGGGGAGTTGGACTAGATGATCTCTGCAGTTCCTTCCAACTCTAAAAAATTCAGTGAAATTTAGTGAAACTTACCATTTCATTAATGCGTTCTTATACTAGAGATAAATCTAGTCTGGTTGGTAATTTTTTCAGAATGCTGGGATCAAGTGGGGTGAGAAGGATAAACACATAATTGCCAAATTCTAATAATTTCAATAAATGACTGCAGAGAGCAATATTTGCTTTTGTAGTCATGCTAACATAGCTCTACCAGGCATGTAGTTAGCTAGCGTCCTAACACTGATATAGTAACCTTAAATATGAAGCACGCTTAGCTGAAGCATTCCAATCAGTCTAGGCATGTACAAAGCCTGTAAATTATGAATTGCTGAATGTTTTGGATTCTAAATAGCAAAGAGTGAAGAAGTATCTTATATTCAAGCAACTACGGATCTCCAGGAGAGACAGAGTGTTGACACTGCTTTACTTTTGGGAAAAGTTTTGGTTATCTACTAGAACAGCCTAATTTTGAGCTATTCTTCTATGATCAAAATGAGGCTTATATTCAGTTCTTCATGTTCTTAAAAGGGTCAAAGACACGTTCATATACCTTATAAGAGAAAGCATATACTGTTACCCAAGAAAATGTGAAGATGTAATTGCCCTTCTCCTACGTGAAAAACTGCAATGAGAACAAACTGCATCATGTCTTACCACACCGTTTCTATGGTCTTCCCAATGATTTGTGCCTATGCAGAGAATCAACCAGTGCCTGCCCATCTAGCCCCCAGATTCCCTTGTGCACAATGTGAGGTTGACTGTCATTAATTACTTTAAAATATCTTAATTTTAAAATATATAACAATATTTTTTCTCTTCTTAATATGACGCTATAAAAGATAAAATAAAGAAAAATGATTTAATTTATGGGATAATGCTTAAGCAAGCTTTTAATTCTTCAAAGTTTTATGGAAATTATGGTGCCTTGTTCTTTAAATAAGCTCTTGTTGGTACAGTCATTCAATTTGATTCCAAAAAGAAAGTGAGAAATCAGAACCTTTCTTTGTATTTGATTACAGAAAATTTTTTGTGGAGTGTAATATGCAGGTTTTTTGTTATTTTAATCAGCTACAATGTTATGAACATTGGGAAGTTATTTTCAAAAAACATTTCAAAGATTCTTAGCAAATTTTTGCAGCCTTCATTTACGTTGACAAGGTGGTTGGTGTCCAAAAGAATGCTCAAAAAGTGCCAATGCCAAGACATCCAGTTTTAGGATGTGCATGTCCGACAACTACAGTATATTATCACACACACAGCCCCACACCCCCCAAAAAAAGTTTAGAATTGCTACTTGACCATCAAGCAACTCAGTTATTCACTTCCAACGGGGAGAGTGTGAACTCATTCAATACCTCAAAAGGCTTTTAGAAAATGCTGTGTAAGCAACTCAGCCACAAAAGTCCTTTTGGGCTCACCGCACTCAAAAACTGCTCCATTTTTACCTTATTTCTTGAGATTTAGAGATAAGGAGATTACAAGGAAATGGTTCTTCTCATGCTCTGAAAGATCATTTATAAAATAGAATATTTTTTTTTTAAAACAGTAAGGTCTTAATTTAGGAAACAATGTGTACCTGTCTCATTCTGATAATATAGAACAAGGCTTTCTAGTAACAGTCTTGCAGTACTTCCCCTGTGCCTTCCACCAATTCACACCATAAGCTAGAATTATGGCTTTCTTCTCTATGAAGCAAGTAACATCTGTGAAATCTAATTGGAAAACATGCTTTCCTATGGGTTACATTGCACAGAAGAGAGGAGTAGAAGGCACCCACAGCAGAAACCCAGCATATTTTAGAGCATACTGATAACCCCCAAAAGTCTCTTCTCACACAGATTACAGGAGCAGGAGAAAAAAAGGTATTATTGGAAAAGTTGTGCTTACTGGAATGCATAATCAGTTGTGCACATTCCTGCTTGGTCTGTCAAGATAAGAAACCAAATCTGCCTAAGCTATGTTGATTTAGTAGCACATTAATATGTAAGCAGACAGATTCTTAATTTAAAATTCACATCTCATCACAATGAACAGTTGCATATTAGCTTGCAGAGGCTCAAACTCAAATGAATATGACTATTACAGTATTGAGGCTACTTGTATAAACCAATGTTCCTTTTCAAGATTACAAAAAATTCTGGCCAAACCAAAAAAATATCTAAATAATTAATCCAAAACTACTCTTCTGCTCTGAAGGACTCAAAAAAATTGTTGAGTAACTTACTGCATAAAAGCATATTATGCAGTTATTTTTTCAAACTAGACCATTTCTGCCAGATGTTCAAAACTGAATAATGCAAATTATTTATCTAACTTTCCTGGTTTCCAATGAGCACTTTTACATGTGAAAACTCTCTGATCTGCTAAAAGAGCTGAAAAGACATACTTGAAACCAGTAACGCACTAAATTAAATTACACAAATCTTCACCAATAACACAGAATCTGTCATTAGTGCCATCAGAAATGTCTAATTCCTCATAACTGTCAAATCCTGTTTCACTGCTTATGAGAGAAACTTTCATAAATCAGCATTATACTACTGCATTTATGTGTGCATTGTATCTGTGCCTACAAGCAAATCCTCATAATCAGCACTTAGGGAGGCCACCTGAGCAAAGAAGAGTATCAAGGCTTGGGGCTTTTTTAATGTTTTTAACTCTTGCTAGCAGGACACAATGGAAAGCCAATAAGAAAATCAGACAGGAGTCAGGACCCAGATTTGAGAATTTCTGTTCAGAACAAACCAGCCTTTCCCTCAAATACCCAGTCCCGTGGGTGCCCCTCTCATGACAGGAGTTCTGGATGCCCCAAAGCCATGGGCCTCCTGGTTCTGCTGCACTCTCCTCAGCTGAGAGTTCTTCCATATCATCCACGCAACTTAAAACCTGTTCTTCCTGTGATTGTCCCATTTTATCACCTTCAACACAACCCCGCGCCCAGACCTTGAGAGACGGCCGTACCTCAAGGTGAACTCTCAGACGGCGCTTAAGTCGGAGCCGAGACAACAGACACCAGGGACAGCAACAGCAACCGGCGGAGCAGATACCAAACGCTGACGCAACGCCAAAGGTTAATTTGTTATCCCAAGTTTCACCCGACATTATCGATAAAACGCCGATCCACCCTGGAAAACCCTTCCGAAGGAGGCAACGAAGTTCCGTCGCACCGCTGCCGGGCTCGGCGGCCGGGTTCTGTGGGCGGCCGAGGGACCACAGGAACCGCCGCCAACCCGCCGCTTCCCAACCAGGGTCTCTCACCTGAGCCGCCCCCGCTGTCCGTGCGGAGGGAGCCTCGCCGCCGGCCCCGCTCCTCTGGGCCGCCCCGGGGAGGGCGAGGGACGAGGCCGCGAGGCGCCGCCGCGGACCGGCAGCCCTGAGGCGATGCACCTCGCGGCGACCGTTGGGCCCGGCTAACGGCTCCGGGGGCGCGTGGCGGCTCGGCTCGGCTCGGCTCCGCTCCCCTCCCCTCCCCGCGCTCCCCCCGACTCACCGAAAAGCCGGCCCAGAAGGGGCAGGAGTGCCGGACGCGGGCCGAGGTGGTGAGCGCCAGGGCGGCGAAGCTGACGGCCACGATGAGGCAGCCGAGCACCATCTGTGTGACCCCCAGGGCCAGCATGGCCCGCGAGCGGGCGCGGTGCTGCCGCAGCCGGGACAGGCTGCGAGACAGGGTGGTGGGGCTGAGGGAGCGCGACCCGCCGGGGGCCCGCGCCGCCGCCCCGCCGCCGCCGCCGCCCGCCGGCATCCTCCTCCGGGCTCCTCACGGCGCGGCCGGGGCGGCACCGCCTCCTCCTGCCCCCCGCGGGGCGGCCGGGCGCGGGCGCTGCGGGGCGGCGGGCAGCCGCGGCGCATGGAGGAGGAGCTGGCCCCGCCGCGGCCCCGGCGGGCAGGGCAGGGCACGGTGGAGCGGCCGCCGCCGCCGCCTCCTCTTCTCCCCGCGGCGGGGCTAGGCTGGAGGGGGGCGGGGGGGAGGAGGCTGTGTTCCCCCTCAGCCGCCGCCGGCGGGGGCGGCCCCGGCCCGGCGAGAAGCGGAACCCCAGCTTCTCCGGTCCGCCGCGGCTGCCGCTTCTCCCGCGGAGGGAGGGGGGAGGCAGGGAGGGGAAGGGGGAAGGGTTGTTTACGGCCAATGGCGGGCGGAGGCAGCGGCAGGAGGAACGGCGGCCACCGGCCCTGCGGGGCGAGCGGCGTGTGTGGAGCGAGCGCTGGGCGGCGGGGCCCGGCCCCAGCACCGGACAGCGCCGAGCCGCGGCGGGGAGGGAGGCCCCCGGGCGTGGTGCAGCCGGGGCACCTGTGCCCCCCGCGCTGTGCCAGCGTCCAGCGGCGGAGGGAGGGAGGGAGGGAGCGAGCTCTATAAGAAAGGCACGATACCCAGGGTGATTCTAGCCTTTTTTTTTTTAATTATTATTTTTTGCCCACAGTGAACTACACCAAGCCTCAGCTTGCAGCACCCTTACTACCGGAGACATAAAAGCCCCCAGAACAAGCTTCTATTTATGAAAACTCCCTTGCTGCTGCTCGTGACAACAGTGTCCAGCATGGTAAGGTTACCCACACCTGGGTACATTTAAATACCAGTTTTCTGCAGAAGGCAAACCACTGTGATAACCTATTGCCTGCCAACACCTAAGGCCTACACACCAACAGAACCCAAACCCAAGAACATCATCTCACTATATAGCATTATAGTTTACATAGTAAAACTATTCCAGGGTTGATGTTTGTAGCACCATACTTTGCTACAGCAGTATAATATTATTTTTTTTTACACAGGAATTAGTATGTGTAGTCTACATACCTGCTATACTGCAATATTCATACCAAAAGAAGAAATCCTGAACACCACATGTAAACCAGGCTTAAATCTCTATTCATGAGCTCCTCTTTTCTTTCAACAGTACTTATTTGCATAAAATAATTTATTTCCTGGGGATGTGGTAGTGGGGAAGTTTGTCTTGATAGGAAAGCAAAGGAATAAATCCCCTCTCTTTTCATACAACACTCAAATATTGTAACAGAAAAAAAAAATCAAGCAGCTTTCCTCTTTTAGCTTAAATCACTGTGCCGCAAAACAGGTTGGGATAGCAGGTGACAGTGATGTCACACCAACATGGCTAAAAAACTGCTCCAGCACATGTGCAAGTAGTATTTTGATCAGATCCAAAAAGCACCTGACACAACCCTACATGGAAGAGACAGCCGTTTTTCTACAAGTTTTTATTCTAATGCAGAATAGTACTAAATTAATACTAGTAATCAAAAGAAGAATTAGCTTACAATGTCTTAATTCCTCAGACTGTCTTAATTTCTCTGAGTGGGAGCCAGTTAAAAAAAAAAATGCCACCACCGCACACAGTCCCCCTTGGCTCAATTGATATTCCTGAACTGATTGCTGGCACAGGAGTGCTGCAGCCCACCTGGAAGCTCAGGTGGGACAGCTAGATGAAGGGGGGAGAGGATGTGTGGTAACAGCACACTGAATTTTAGTCCATACCAGTTCACACTAAAACTAACTTCCACTTGCTTTTAATAAAGTAGAGCTGTTTCCTATCCAACATTAGAAACATTACTTCAAAATATACCTTTCAATATCAAGGAAGAGTCTCTGTTGTAGTATTCTGCAATCAGAGTGAAAGGGGCTAGCAAAATAAAAACAAAACCCAGAACCAAACTAAACCTGTGCAGTCTTCATGATGAAGCAACTAATTCCTTGACCAGCCAGAAATGCTTAAGGTTATTTAACAGCGGGACAATTAGAAACTTACTTGATAAAGAATAAATGCATTTAAACCTCTATCTGGGTGCTCTCATTCAGGAGTAAGATGGCCCTAGGGCTTGGGGAAATTAGGACACATTACACTGTGGTATGAATTTACATCTCACTAACTCCCTGTGCGGCTACTATTGTATGCATTGAGCACAAAGAAATTTGCTTTCATTTCCAAGGATTTTCTAACTAGTGCATATGAAAAAATCCACATTTGCAGTCAGTCCAGAGGAGGATCTGGCATTACAAACCCACATGCTCATCTGCTGCCCATGAACCTCATATGTAAGCTTATAAGTAATGGATGTGTACACTGCTTCCAATGTGGCAAACTAAGGCTACCAGAAAACAATTGTTTTGGCTTCCAGTAGAAATCCACAAGAGTTTAGATCACATCATGTTCACTCCAATTTTCCTAAGTGTTCAGGTATAGACAGATCCTGTTCAAGATCTGAATTAGCTCCAGATATTCTTCTGAGCTCTCTCTGAAGACTCTCAGTTGCTGGATTTGTTTGAAAAATATTTGAGGGAAATTTGGAAGGTATTATTGTCCCTAACTTTAAATGACGTTATTTTACTGAAGAGGTTGGTAGTTTTTTAAAAATATTTTCATTGATATTTTTCAATGCCGTATCAAGTGTAACTTAAAAGTGGGACATAGCACTAAAATCTCTTCCAGAACTGTAGTAACAAAAGCTTTGTTTTAGACATGTTTATATTAAAAAACAATAATATACTATTTTTTAATTTAACAAGTAATTTGATCATTTCCTGAAGGCAGCCAGAAGGGCACCACATATCAAACCTTATTATTAGCCTATTAAAAACCATCAAAACACGGAAGCCAGCATGATAATGATCCTACTTCTATAGTAATTGTCTCATTACTGCCAGTCTTTACTGGCTTCCAACCATTTCAGAGAGCAGCTTCATGCTTCATACTAGGAAAAGTATTGGTGGATTGAAGTTTGTATTTATTCTATCTCACTTTCAACTTTAGTGAATTTCATGCATCTTTATCTGTGCAATTGTTACTTGAAATTAAGTAAATGATTTTCTAGTATGACAGAAATGGAAAATGAGCAAAAAGAAGAAAATTTATAGCCTCGTTGACCAATTAATATTGATACGGAAACTGTTAAGAAGGTACCCTACAGTGTATAGACTTAATAAGCATTAGTGATCCAGGTTGTCCCACACAGTGTACATCCTAAAGATGTAGAGGAAATAAGGTGGTATCACTGCTGAAAAATAAAATACATACATCTATATCTACACATACACACAAAATAAGGAAACCCCACAAAACCTAAAAAACCTCCTTATAAATTCAAACTTCATAGTGCATCTTGATATCTTGACTTGAAAATCAATTATTTCTATTATTCTAATATTTAGCAAGTAATTTCTCAGCCATTCAGATGCTGGGTCCTTACAACACCAGCAGTAGCAATTCTACTTCCTTTGTCTACCTTGCTCATTCCTCAGAGGGAATCAAGTGACAAGATCACAACAGCCAAGATGTATTCACTTGAGGCATACTGTTATTTCTTGCACGTCTTAAAAATTAATTATCCTTTTCCATGGATGTACTTCATTCACACTATGAAAATAAATTAAGTTAGAGTGCCTCACAAGTAATCTCAGATTACCTAGTACCATACCCAACACACACAATTTTTACAGAACTAATGGAATTGGTTTATGGCTACAAGCAGCTAAATAAAAAATCTATATCACCGACAGAACCAAAGAGCAACATATTCTTACATGCTAACTTCTAAGCATTTAACAACATTTGATTTTAAATGCAACAGAAGCTGGTATTTCAGTAAATTAAAAAGGAAGTTTGCAGTTCCTTGCACTCAGCAATCAATCTTCCTTAAGTTTATCTTTCAAAATATTGTACTGGGCAGGGAGAGAAACAAAGGCAAGTCAGCAAATAATTAAGACTGCTTTTTCTATATACAACATTCAATTGTGTGTTGAAGGAAGTATACTGCTTTACCAGCTTTGCAATTTGAAAATAAGAAAAAAAACCAATCCCATTAGCAGATACTAAAACATGTCAAAGACAATGAGACAATACGTGCCAGTGCACACCAATATAAGGAAGGATCATAGGGTCAGGCCTGGAGACATGTTTAACCCTAACCATGGCACTGCTGCCTTTGGTGTTACTTTGCTTCCTGATGACTCAACATTTTTCTTAAAATAGGACAACTGCCTCTCATAGGCTTGTAGATAAGCAATGAACCTCTAAAAAACCAATAAAATCTTTTCCCCTCCCGTGATTTTATACTAATAAAAGTACCCATTGTGTTTTTACAGAGAAGTTTTCACATTGCAAATCATACGTTCATCACTGCTACCACTCCCATCTTTTACAGCATTTTTCTGTGGAAGGGAATGCCCAAGGAGTTCACAAAGCACACTGATTCTGTGTACAAAAGTGTTATGAATAAAAACATAAAAAGAATACCATAAAGATCAGCAGATTTTGACTAAGCCCTACTTTTCTGTGCTTGAAACGTAAGTGCCTATTTATGAAAGTCTTTTAAAAGGATATATTAAAATCAAGAGCATCTACCTTGCAATTGTCAAGAGCCCTGTAATAAACCAATGCATAGACAAAGCCTGTCTTCAAAAGGTAACACAAATAAACAATAAACTGGGCTGTCACATCTACACTTGTATTCTGCAGATCACTGCCCTTGGTGGGGAGATTGTGCAGAGGAACAAGTCTCACTCATCCGTTTAAGGATTTGGAGTTATATAAGGGTCCCTGAACTTCTCAGCTGTTTTCTGCACCATCTTGTACCTGTGTATTGGTCTGTTACCTGAACTAGACAGTAGACCTGAAGCAGACAATAAAGAGCAGTAACTACCATTACTTTACACCCATTATTACTCCTCTGTTTTCTCATGATTTTACACAGAGGATAACCACAGATTAGTTGGTTTTACAAAAATAGCATCCTTTAACAACATAATTTAAGCACATGTAAATCCATAGGACTTACTTCCATATGTAAGCTAAAGAGGCTTTATACAGGAAAGCTTTGCAGATAAAAATGAAAGAAACCTCAATTTCCATGCTTTAATCTGAAAATAGTCTGGGTCTCTTCTTCAGAAATACCTACCTTGGAATTACTTCCTCTGTGTGATTGGCTGCCCTGATGAGTGTCCTGGAGTGCTAAAGACACCGCTGAAATCAAGATAATTGTCCTGCATTTTATGGCTGCTTCAAAGTTGAAATTGGGTACGTGTCTTGGATCTGAAAAGCAGATTGCCCTGTGGTTTTACAAAAGGCAAGACAGAACTCAGATATATTTTTTTTTAAATGAGACAGATAACTTTTCCAGAAGATCACCTCTGGCCTGGCAGAAAATGTAATCACTCTGCAAAAATAGAAAGAAATTACATAAAATAGAGAAGTACCTGGTAATTTCTGTTGAAACATTATCCAAAGTACGCAAAACTGTTCTTAATCAGGAGTTTGGTCTAAGAAATTAAAACATGGAAAAATATATATCCAATATCATACAAGAAGTTTTGGACAGAAGTTTGTTTGGTGCATTAAGCCATACCACTTTTCTTACATAAAACTTCACAATGTGCAACACTTTTGTATATACATAACTGGTAGTAGTGATCAGATTCCTTCTGATCCCATTGCCAAGAGTAAAATGTAGATCGCAATGCCAAGAGTGATAACGTAGAATGAGCTACTTCACACTGTCTATTAAAATGGTTGGACTTTACAGGGCCAGAGTCTATTGGGTTGTTCTCTACTGTAGAAATTAAATTGCTAAGAGTCCCAAATAAAACTTAATCTGATCACTTCTAATAGTGCACAGTATTAACATTTCATTAAAAATTACATCTGGATTTTAGTGGCTGAGCTGAAGAATCATTTTAAACATTTGCAAGTAGGTTTTCATTTCCTTTACTGAAAGAAAAATTACAGTTAAAATCTTTTATATAGTAGAAGTCAAAGACAGATTGCTGAGGCAAAACATCTCAAAACTTGTTATGATTCAACAAATAAATCTTTCAATTAATTTATTTGTTTGATTTACAGGTAAGTGATTTAAACTATTTAGAATGAAAAAAATAAAATTAAATCAATAGTCCCTCCCCTAAGTATCTTGCAGAGACTGTGGACTTTCTAGTAAAGGACATGGAACCAGAAATTAATCTGTTTGTGGGGATCTACCTATTCCTCTTAGACATGTAACATTACTGAAAAGAACTACAATTATGATGCTGTAACTGGTTGCTTGGATGAGGGGAGAGCAGCAGATGTCATCTACCTTGACTT